>VMDO01010933.1:25212-69339 GCA_007922755.1 Pedetes capensis
CGCAAGTTCGAGACCAGAGGCAGTCTGTGTAATTTAGTGAGACCCTGTCTCAAAAAGTAAAAAATGGGCTGAGGGTGCAGCTCGATTATAGCACTTGCAAAGCATGCAAGCACGAGGCTCTGGGTTCAACCCCCCAGTACCACAAAAAAAAAAAAAAAAGAGTTGAGATCTAATGAGAGTAATTGTTTTTTATTTCTTCACCAAGGAAACGCTTAAGTACAAATGGCTTTAGAGCAATGTGGTGAGGTTGTAATGATCACTATTCTCTCTGGTGACACAGCTTTGATTCATGCTACCATGCCAGCAGTTTTGCCCACCATAGTGTATTGAATGTCATGTCCATATCCTGACCCCTGGAATACATAAATGTAACCTTATTTGGAAACAGAGTTTTTGCAGATATTTAGGATCTCAAGATAAAATCATTCTGGATAGCTGGGTGGGCCCTAAATCCAATGACCATTATCTGAATAAGAGACAGAAGATGACACAGAGAAGGCCACAAGAGGTGAAGACAGAGATTGGAGTGAAGTAGCCATAAGTCAAGGGACACTGGAGTCACCAGAAGCTGGAAGAATCAATGAACAGAACTCTCCTCTGCACCACTCAAAGGAGAAACTGCCCTGCAGACACTGGTTTCTGGCCTTCAACACTGTAAGAGAATAAATTTCCTTTGCTTAAGCCCCCCACATTGTACCTATTTGTTTTTGGCCTTAAACTCATAATCCTCCTGCCTCTGCCTCCTGAGTGGCTGGGATTAGCCACTGCACCCAGCTATTGTGGTCATTTCTTTTGGTGCCTCAGGAAACTCATTAGCCCACCATTGTTTCTGCATCATCATTATAAATCTTAGCACATACCAAGTGCCATGGCACACACCTGTAATCCCAGTGACTCTGCGGAGGCAGGAGTATTGCAAATTCAAGGCCAGAGGCAGCCTCCGAAATTTAGCAAGATCTTGTCTCAAGATAAAAACTACAAAACAGGAGGGGGGAGGTACAGTTCAGTGGTAGAGTACTTGCAAACTCTGTGCAAGATCCTGGGTTCAACCCTCAAGTACTGCCAAAAAGAAAAAGGAAAGAAAGAAAAAGAACTTGAATTTGTTAAGAATTTGTCTTTTTTTTTTTTTTGCCGGTACTGGGGGTTGAACCCAGGGCCTCGCGCCTGCATGCTCTGCAAGTGCTGGACCACTGAGCTGCACCTCAGCCCTTTTTTTTTTACTTTTTGAGACAGGGTCTCGCTAAATTACGCAGACTGCCTCTGGTCTCGAACTTGCGATCCTCCTGTCTCCGCCTCCTGAGCCGCTGGGATTACAGGCGTGCACTACCACACCCGGCAAGAATTTGTCTTTGTTTGACTTGCAATCACCTGTGCATGCCACTTGCACCTGGGAAAGTTGGAAAGTGAATCTCTGCCACCCTAACAAAAAGAAAAAGCAGAGGGATTGTAAATAACATTTCTGCTTGAGCCCCTGAAAATCAAATAGACTGACACTTGAGAAAAGTACTGCCTCCAAGAAGACAGACTGAAGCACTTAGCTGTGGCAGAGCACAAGCAGGAGAGACATAGGTGCCATATGTATAGGTAAGAGGAATTCAGGTAAAATCCTTTAATAAATCGCTGAAGGTCAAGTGTGGGTGGCTAGTGTAGATAGACAGACACAGGATTGTTGATGCTCACTTGCATATTCTCACCCACACACCCCTCCAGGAACTCAGGAGGAAGACAGTGGGCAGGGGACACCTGAGGAAGTTCTCACAGTAATCACACCAGTGAAGGGCACTGGCCACCTCATCCAGAAGCCATGAAACACGCCTGTACTCTTCTCTCCTACGAAACAAATTGTCCTTAAGAGGTGTGACTCAGCAGCTAACCCTGCTGCTCTCAGGGAAAAGGTGAAACTCATGGTGGCAATGAGGTGAACAGCCTCCCTTGCCACATGCTCCCGGATGCTCTGGGTGACCACAGGCTGAAAGCAACAGGACCAAGTGACCAAGGACTGAAGCTTCTGAAATCATGAGTCAAAATAAACCTTTCCTCTATATTAGATTGATTAATTCAACTTAATATTTGTCATGGTCACGGAAGGCTGACTAATATACAAAACAAGAAGAAAAAGCTCAACCCATTCTTTTTTTTTTTTTTTTTTTTGCGGTTCTAGGGGTTGAACCCAGGGCCTCATGCTTGCATTCTCTGCAAGTACTGGACCACTGAGCTGCACCCTCAGCCCATTTTTTTACTTTTTGAGACAGGGTCTCTCTAAATTACGCAGACTGCCTCTGGTCTCGAATTTGCGATCCTCCTACCTCTGCCTCCCGAGCCACTGGGATTACAGGCATGCGCCACAGCACCCGGCTCCCTCAACCCATTCTTAAGACAGAGCAATCAGTAGACCTAGACTCATGTGACACAGATGCTGGGACTGTCAGGTGGAATTCAGAATAGCCACAATTAATGCGTTAAAGTCTCTGGTAGAAAAGGTGGACAAGATGCATGAAGAGACAAAGAAATTCATCAGAAAAATTAAAAATGTAAGAGAAAAGTTAAGGCTGAGTGTGATGGTATAAACCTATAATACTAACACTTGGGAGGGTGAGGCAGGAGCACTGTGAGTTTGAGGCCAGCCTGGGCTATAGAATGAGTAAGTTCCACATCAGGCTGAGATACCCTGTCTCAAAAAAAAAAAAAAAAAAGAAAAGAAAGAAAGAATGAAAAGAGAAAAAAGCCTTTGATGGGCTCAGCAATAGGCCCAACATAGCCAAGAGAGCAGGAATTACTGAAACTGAAAAATAAAGAGTAAGGTTTTTTGTTAGTTTTTTTGTGGTTTTTACCATACTGAGGGATTGAACCAAGGGGCTTGCACATACTTTGCAAGTGCTCTATCACTGAGTTGCACCCTCCCAAGCCTCTTTTTTATTTTTTATCTTGAGTCAGGGTCTCATTAACTCCCAAGTATAGCAAAAATTAAACAAACAAACAAGCAAACAAAAAAAT
Organism: Pedetes capensis; assembly: GCA_007922755.1. NCBI lineage: Eukaryota > Metazoa > Chordata > Mammalia > Rodentia > Pedetidae > Pedetes > Pedetes capensis. The sequence goes on from VMDO01010933.1 coordinate 28,207, forward strand.
GTGACTGCTCCAGGTCCAACTGTTTAGATAGGGATGACTGCTCAAAAAACTAGCACAATTTATGTCTGTTAAGATACAGGTGTCAGCTCAAGACAGTGGGCAGGCCTGTGCTTGTTAAACTAGGGAAACTTGCTGGGATGTTTATAAGGGGTCAATTAGAAAAGATAACTTTTTTTTTTTTTTTTTTTTGTCACAGTTGGAGCTTGAACCGAGGGCCTCACACATACTTTTCAAGTGCTCTGCTACTGGGCTGCACCTCTAGCCCACATTTTTTTTTTTTTTTTTTTTTTTTTTTTTTTTTTTTTTTTTTTGAATCAGAGTCTGGCTAAGATTGCAGGCTGCCCCTGGGCTCAAACTTGCAGTCCTCCTGCCTCAGCCTCCCAAATCCCTGAGGTTACAGGCGTACGCCACTGCACCTGGCTAGAAAAGGAAACATTCTTTGTCTTAGAAATAAGACTCAATCTCAGACAGACTCCTTCTCTTCTGACCAAGAGTACTTTAGGGGAGCTGGGCAAGGTGGTGCTTTTCCACCTCCCAAATTGCTGGTATTACAGGCATGAACCACCTCACCTGGCTACTGCCTAAAATAATTGTACTTCAATTGAAAAATTAACCTCAGTCAATTCAAATGCATAAGAGAAGAATGTTTTCCCTGGGACTCATGGGTGGGGTTGCCAGACACAAAATGGTCCTTGGAATGTGTGAACTGTGAGTGAATTGTGAGTTGATAGTTCTTTTCTAGTAAATTAGTCCCCAGGTACTTACTTGTCTGCCTATGATCCCCATCAGAGAACAAGCAGGAAAGGTCTGGTTGCATTCCACATTCCTCTCAGCTGGAAGCAAGGAAGTCCCTTGTCAGCGACTCAGGAGACTAAGATAGGATTGCAGGTTCAAGGCCAGAGGCAGCCTGTGCAATTTAATAAGACCCTGTCTCAAAGTAAAAATATCTTAAAAAGGGCTGGGGATGTACCTAAGTGGTATAGTGCTTGCCCTAGTTCCAGGCCCGTGGATCAATCCCCAGTACAATAATAATAATAATTATTATTATTTTGATGATCTGGAAAATTCAAGTCCAGTGGTTAGGACAAATTACATTTTAACCTGAATGGTTGGAATCATCACTTAAAATGTATTGTTGCTTTACTATTGGGATAAGGACTGGGTCTTGAATTTCTTTGTCTCTTCATGCATCTTGCCCACCTTTTCTACCAGAAACTTTAACACATTAATTGTGGTTATTCTAAATTCCACCCGACAGTCCCAGCATCTGTGTCACATGAGTCTAGGTCTACTGATTGCTCTGTCTTAAGAATAGGTTGAGGTTTTTCTTCTTGTTTTGTATATTAGTCAGCCTTCCGTGACCATGACAAATATTAAGTTGAATTAATCAATCTAATATAGAGGAAATGTTTATTTTGGCTCATGATTTCAGAGGCATCAGTCCTTGGTCACTTGGTCCTGTTACTTTCAGCCTGTGGTCACCCAGAGCATCATGGCGGGAGCATGTGGCAAGGGAGGCTGTTCACCTCATTGCCACCATGAGTTTCACCTTTTCCCTGAGAGCAGCAGGGTTAGCTGCTGAGTCGCACCTCTTATGGATATTTTCATTCACTGCTATATCCCTATCAACTAGAGCACTATCTGGCACATAGAGATGAGTCAACAAATACTTGTTGACTTGCATAATTCTAAGAATTTGTTGTTCGCTGAGATTTCACCTCACACCAGTAAGAATGGCCAGGATCAATAAAACAAACAACAAGAAATGCTGATGAGGTTGCGGGGAAAAGGGAACACTCTTACATTGTTGGTGGAGCTGCAAATTGGTGCAACCACTATGGAAATCAATATGGAGGTACCTCAAAAAATTAAAAATAGATCTACCATATGACCCAGCTATAACACTATTGGGAATTTACCCAAAGGGAGATGAGTCATCATACCACAGAGACACCTGCATCTCCATGTTCAATGCAGCGCTTTTCACAATAGCAAAGATATGGAATCAACCAAAGTGCCCTTCAACAGAAGAATGGATTAAAAAACTATGGTATATATATACAATGGAATACTATTCAGCAATCAAGAAAAATGAAATAGGGTCATTTGCAGCAAAATGGATGGAATTAGAGAAAATTATTTTAAGTGAACGAACACGAGCTCAGAAAGAGAAACAATACATGTTCTCACTCATATGAGGGAGCTGATCCAAAATTACAAGAAGGAAAAATCCTACTCAAAGGTCAGATCATAATAAAAGGGGGGGAGGGAAGATAAGAATGAGGTCAATATAAATGGACTAGAAATGTAATTGTTCTAACAAGATAAAAACAAAGACCATTACAGGAAAAGTTTCTATCTTAAACAGAAATGGAACCCAAGGACATATAGAAAAATACTACATAGTAAAAGATAGAGAAGACTTGGGTGGGAAACTTAGATGGGAAGGGGGAGAGGGGGGAAACATAGAGGAGGGTAAGGGGTAACCTATATGAATAATGCTTATCAAATTGCATATATGAAAATTGTCACAATGTAAAGCATGTCAAAATGAATCACATTATGATGTACATTAAAAATTTCTAATAAAAAAAAGAAAAAAAAAAAGAATTTGTTGTTCACTCCAGTAAGAGAAATGCAAGTTAAGCAATTATACATATTAAAGATTCAAAAGTTTGACCCTACTCTCTGTCAAGGAAACACAGGAAAACAGATACCCTCAAACATGACTGGTGTGCATGTAAGCTGGGATAGTCTCTGCAGAGCAATTTGATAATACTTATTCAACTCATATATAGAACTGAGCATATAGCTCAGAGATAGAGTGCTTGCCGAGCATGCACAAGGCCCTGGGTTCAATCCCCAGCACCCCTCCCCTGAAAAAAAAAATAGGTTCATAAATCTTTTGATCCAGCAAGTCCATTTCTTGGAATTTATACTGCATATGTAGAAATGGAAAAGAGTTAACTATGTTCTCACAGTGTGAAAGGTTTTGGGTACAGCAGTAATCCAGCAAGGTTTGTACCAGGCTATCCATTCAGGATTGCAAACAACGTATGTGTCCATCAGTAAAGAACCAGATGGCAATTTTGGTGTACCCACAAAGGGACCTGCAGTTTAACAAGAGTGCAGACACTCCGCTGGGCACAGAGGCATGGAGGCACACGCCTATAATCCCCCAGCCTGGGCTACACAGTAAGACCTTGTCTCAAAAAACAAACAAAAAGAATACAGAAGTTCTTTACATGGTGATACAGATCATTCTGTCATGCCGATGGGTGAAATATCAAAGTGTAGAGCAGTGCATGTGTGATATGCTACATGCTACTCTTTGTGTAAACAGTAAAACTGCATATTTGTAATGAGTGTATGACTTTTCTGGAAGGCAAACAAGGCCCATCCCAGTGACTATCTTTGAAGGAGACTAAGTGGCTGGGGCCAATGTAGGATAGAAGACTATTCAGTGCATACCTTTTTTTTTGTACCTTTGAACATGAAACTGTGACAAATTAAGCATGTTTAATACCAATTTGTACAGGATGTATCACAACCATTTTCCTAATTTTACAATATCCAAGCCTGTGGAGTAGGTGGTGGAGGCCCACATCGCTGTTAGAAACTGGACATCAACTGTGATATGATTAACTGCAGGCTTGATGATGAAGAGAGGGTCTAGCAGCAACTGGTGTCTGACTGACACACTGCAAAAGCATTCTATTTATTTTGACCATGCATTATCTGTTCAAAACCTAAACAGATTCAAAATTTGCCAATGGCTTTGAATATCCTCAATGGGCAGCACTCAGAGCCTTCAAGTATTTCTTGCCTCCTGCTCAGGACCAGAGGGTGGTCACCCTCCTTAGTCCCCACCCTATTCTGTGTCTTGGTGCTATACGGGAGATGGGTAGGAGGCTGGTGGAAGTAGCAATACCTCAGTTGTTTGTGTTCGAGTAGAAAAGACTTTATATCTGACACAGAACTTAAAATAAAGAATATAGACAATGTTTATTAAAAGATAGTACACCTTTGAGAAGGGAAGGCAGGCAATAGTGAAAAGCTACTGCCCAGATCTAAATCTAAGTGTGATTTTTATAGTGAAGTTTGAGTCTTCTTGGGAGGGAAAAAACATTTTACACCTGGGTTCGATCGTGATAAGGGAGCAGAATCCACTCAACAATGTGTTGCTCAATTGCTGGGAATCCTGTTATTTCACACAGAATCTTTATCATTCTTCCTGGCTGAGTGTAGAAGTGATTTTTAATTCTCTTCTTCTTCCTGTGGCCTAGTAAAAGCCAAGCCAACCTACCTAATGTTGGGGAACTGTCTGCTGTTCACTTCACTCCCTCTCTTCTAGTTTCCCTCCCTTCATCTAAGCTTTACTCTGGGACCTCACCATGTCACCATGTCTCATCCTGTTCTCTGGGCCCTTTTTCACCATCCAGGTTCAGTTGTGCTTAGCCTCTATGTTTTCAACCACCAGCCCAGAAAACCTGTGCGCCCGCTTGCAGAGCCCCTCCTCTGAGCTGTCCTAGGTTCCCTTCAGAGACCTGGCTCTATCTGGCATCTCTTGGGATTCATGGCCTTTTTCATTATCCCAAAGTAAACCTAGCACAAAACCACAGCCTCTCACATTTCAGCTTTTCCTCTTGGACCCCTGAGCTCTGGCCCTGCTGGGCTGAACAGAACATGACAAAGAGCACATTCAGGGGCCTCTGAGTTGTGGTAACCCGAAGCTCAGCCACTTACCACAAACAGTGTGCACAGAGTCCCTGGGGAGAAGCTGACCTCTTTTTGAATCTGAACTGGACCTAGCAAGATGTGGATCCCAGAAGCCCTGCATTCCACTTTCTGTATGGGAAGTGGTTCTACCTGTGTCTAGGTGTGTGGATGAGGCCTTTGCTCTGAAATTGTCCCTATTCCCGATTCCCTCCAACCTTTGTCTCCAGGCACCGTGGCCCTGGAGAACTGAACCCCTCAAATTCAGCACCCTGGAATGGCCTCTAGTTGTAGCCCTAGAACACCTGGTGATTCAGCCCCCATTTACCCACTTGGTCTCCAGGATCCTAAAATCAAGAGCTCTAGCCTCTGTGTCTATAAAGATGCTCACAGGTAAACTCGCAGAGCTTTTCTACGTGTGCCAATGCAGTGACCAGCCTACAGCCTTCTCGCTGTGTTGCCATTGTAGGGACATGGCTTACAGTTCCCTCACAGAGTTCCTACTACTATTTTTTCAAGGCAGCAAACACAAAATTGACCAAAGCAGACATAACCAGTGGGGCTCCCACTTTACATCAAGCACTGTAGTCCTCACCCACCTGTAGAGGCTGTTCATTTCCTCATGTATCCGTGGTTTCCCCCTAAGAACAGAAGGGCAGGCATTTGGCTGGGGGTCTTACAGGTCCTTCCCAGGCTGAGGCAGCAGTGCCAATGCTTGGTCGACACCTTGGTCGAAATACTCATGAGTATTTTGAAAGAGTCTTTGCAAATATGTTAACTTGATAAGTGATTATCCAATTCCACATCCTTGTAGATTAATCATGTATTAAAAACTCGTCTGTCTCCAAGCAGAGCAGCCCATGGTCACTGAAGTTCCCCCAACCCCTACCTCAATTTCCTAATTTACTGGAAGTGAAGTATAAGTAACATGTTTTCAAGAATAGGGTACTGGTGATCCCATAACTATAGAAACAGGCCTGGCCCAAAGTGTTCCATGTTAATGATTAACATACACCAGATGGAAATACACTGTTTCCTTTCCTTTCCTTTCCTTTCCTTTCCTTTCCTTTCTTTCTCTCGCTCTCGCTCTCTCTCCTTCCTTCCCTTCTTCCTGCCCTCCTTTCTTCCTTCCTTCCTTCCTTTTTTTTTTTTTTTTTTGGGGGGGGGTTCTTGGGGGTTGAACTTAGGGACTTGGTCCTTGCCCATGCTAGGCAAGTGCTCTACTACTGAGTCACACTCCTATCCTTTTTAAAATTTTTTTATTTTGAAACAGTGTCTTGTTAAGTTGTGCAGGCTGCCTCCAGTCTTGAGCTCACTATCCTTCCACTTCAGCCACCTGAGTTGCCAGGATTACAGGCATGTAGCACGGTACCTGGCCTGAAAGAAATCCTTTCTATGAATATCTACATAGCTAACTAATACTTCTGCTTCCTCATTTTAGTCATGGCTAGCAGGAAATAACCTTCAGATACCAGGAGGTAAGTCAGTAGAACCTAAATTAAAAAAAATTTAGTGACAGGGTTGGGGGTATAGCTCAGTGGTAAAGTGCTTGCCTAGCATGCAAAGGCCCTGGGTTCCATCTCTAGCACTGGGAAAGAAATAAATTAAAAGAATATATATATATATATATATATATATATATATATATATGTCAAATACTAGTGTTCCAAAGCTTGCTGGATGATATTTTAGAAAACACACAAGGATCCCTGAAATAATGATATCAGGTAAGAAAGGGTCCCAGTACCCTTACACAGGTGGCCTATGGGTCAGGCAGGTGTGAGTCATCACTAGGTTCTTAGAAAGCCCAGCATCTCCTGGAGGCACATGTTCATCAAAGGAGACCCTGAACGCCTGTGGTCAGCAAGGGAAATTCAAAGTCCTTAGAGGAAGAAGGCAGATATATTAAACTTCCGATTGCTAGCTGGTGTGGTGGTGCACATCCGTAATCCCAGTGACTCAGGAGGCAGAGGCAGGAGGATCACAAGCTTGAGGACAGAGGCAGCCTGTGTGACTTAGTGAGATCCTATCTCAGGGTAAAAATAATAATAAGAAATCTGCTGGGAGTGCAGCTCAGTGGCAGAGCACAGTATGCACAAGGCCCTGGGTTCAACCTCCCAGTACTGCAAAATAAACTGAAAAAAGAAAAAGCCCATAACTTTTCATTGCTGTGCCAAAACACCAGAGAAAACAACTTCAGAAAGGATTTGTTTTGTTTTGTTCTGTTTTTTTGAGGCAGGGTCTCATTGTGTAGTCCAGGCTGTCCTGGAACTTGATATGTAGACCTGGCTGGCCTTGACTCCTGTAGATCCTCCTGCATCAACCTCACAAATGCTGAGATTATAGGCATGCACCATGACACCCTGCTGGAAGAATTTATTTTGCCTCAAGGTCAGAGATTTCAGTCCATGGTCACTTGGCTCTGTTGCTTCTGGGCCCATAAGTGGAGAGGCATAAGGTGGAGAAAAGTGCCTCGCCTCATGGTGGACAAGAGCCAGAGAGAACAAGGAAGAAGCCTGGAACAATGTATATCCCCTAAGAACACACCCCAGTGACCTGCTTCCTCCAATAAGCCCTACCTCCTCATGTTTCTACCACCTCCCAAGAGTGCCATCCACTGACTGGGTCAGAGCCCTCAAAGATTTGATCCACCAGCTGGAGACCAGGCCTTCAACACTTGAGCCTCTCTGTGGGGCACTTCATATCCAAACTATAACAGCAGTTATCCCTGCTACATCCCAACCAGCTTCCCATTAAGGTAATTTCCATCCTTTGCCCAAACTCCTCTCACCAGCTCTATCCATTCACTCCACTGTGGCCAGCTGTGAGGCTCACTTCCCAACGGTGCTCTTCCCACTCAGGAGAGGGAGGACAACTCCCTCTGTAGTGGGAGCCATGACCCTGGTTTCTGATGAGCTGATGGTGAGATCTTCCCAGTGAGATGTGTTGTGTTCAGAGGTCTTTATTCCCACAGAATCTAAAAGCAGAAACCACTCCATGAGTGGGTCCATCAGAAACAGTGTGACCAAAGCCAGGCGGTGGTGCATGCCTGTAATCCCAGTGGCTTGGGAGGCGGAGGCAGGAGGATCACAAGTTCAAGACCAGAGGCAGTCCGTGTAACTTAGTGAGACCCTGTCTTAAAAAGTTAAAAAAAAAAAAAAAAAAAGGAGGGGGGGGCTGAGTGTGCAGCTCAGTGGTCCAGCACTTGCAGAGAATGTAAGTGTGAGGCCCTGGGTTCAATCTCCAGTACCACACACACACACACACACACACACACACACACACAAAAAAAAAAAAAAAAAAAAAAAAAAAAAAAAAAAAAAAAGAAAAAAAGAAAAAAGAAAGAAACAGTGTGACCACATCAGTGCAGGACAATTCCCTAACACCACACTGAGTATTGTGAAAGTCAGGGACTTTCCTTAGACTACTCATGCACAGGCTCTGGCTTGTATGTAAATAAGAGGCTTCTTGAAAGGTTCCCACTGTTGTCCTTCTGAGCCAGCCCTTGAAGTTTTTCTGCCCTGTCCTTTGTTGTAACCATAGGTAAAGATCAGGTGGAAGATTTGCCTGAGTCCTAGGTTACTTGCACAGTGGATTCAGAACACGGCAGATCTCCTCTTTGCGTCCCCTTCTCAGTTTGGTTCTGCAAAGGAGCAGTGCTTTTGTTCATTGTGTCTCCTAAGTTTGAGGAGCCAGGGAAAGATACAAAAGTAGACTGGCTATTGATTATAACTTTAGGCACAATTCACCTGTATCAAACACCTTTCTATTTGAAGATTAAGAACCTAAAGGGGTGATCTGATAGTGAGGCCCCAGGTGGCCTAGTCAGATCTCCAACTCTGGTGCCTGGGAATCTGCATTTGCCATCCCTGGATAATTCCAACCAGCAGCCTGGTCTGGGACCCACTGCCTTGTTGCCATTTATTTCCCAATGACATTTTCTTTGACTCTGACACGGTACAACTATGGCTGTGGGGGGTCTCAGGATTCACCTCAACAAGGTGATGTGTGCCTGGCTTGTCACCACCTCTGTGTCCTGGAGTGGCTGGCCTGAAATGAAGGCAGGAACACGTGCAAAAGTAGGGTGTCCTTTTATCACTGTTGCACTATGGGTCTGTCACCAAGCCACTGGAAGGTTTAAAGACACACTCTCCCTGCTAGAAAGGCCCATTTACTAAGTGCTTCATATCTGAAGGTCCGTGTCACCCTCATGCTAATCGCCCTACAGCAACCTCCCGGTCACCTTGCCAGCCAGCTCTCCAGAGAGTCTACTGTCGGCACCGCGGGTTTCTCAGAGCCAAAGCCAAGCGCACCTGGGCTAGGGGCGTGGGGGCTGTTGAGGGGAGCGGGGAGATTCACAGTCCTCCTGGGTCTCCCTCCCCTGTCTTCAGCGTCAAACCTGCCAAGGGCCCCCTAATCACTGCAATGTCCCGGGATCGAGGCTGGCCTAGTGTGAGAGCCAGGCGTAGGCGCCGGGAGCGCGGGAGCGCGGGGAAGTCCAGGGAAGACGCTTCGCTTCCAGTGCGCCCCGGGCCCCAGCGCCCCTCCTTCTCCAGGCGACCCGCCCTCTGCCTTCGCGCGCCCCGCCCTCTCCAGCGTGCTCCCGCCCTCACCTGCGCTGATCTCGCGGGGCGGGGCTGCCCGGGATGACAAAGCACGCGGGCGGCGCGGGACCCGCCCCGCGTTCGGCGGAGCGTCGTCCCGGCTGTTATGGAGACCCGCTGCGCGCGCGGGCGGCGATGATGGGCGGACATGGCCCGTGCGGGCGGCGGCGGGGGCGCAGCTGCTCCGGAGCGCGCGGGGGGCGCGGCGCGGCCCGAGCCGTGGGAGCTGTCCCTGGAGGAGGTGCTGAAGGTGTATGAGCAGCCCATCAACGAGGAGCAGGCCTGGGCTGTGTGCTTCCAGGGCTGCCGTGGGCTGCGGGGCACGCCCGGCGGGCGCCGCATCCGGGACACGGCGGACATCCTACTGCGCAGGGACGGAACGGTCGGCGCGCGGCGAGAGCCGGGTGAGGCGCGGACGGGTGTGGCCGGCGCGGGGGCCAGGGGGTGTCTGGGGGGCTGGGCCCTCCCTCAGCAGGGCCTGAGTGCTCCCCTTCCACACCGTTCTGCCCTCTGAGCCCAGGACCCTTCCCGTTCCCGGGACCTCCCTATGCTCTTGACCTGGGAGACCCTTTCTCCCTGCCACCCCGCTTGTGACACCCCACCTGGACCCCCTCTCTCCTGACGTCAGGGCCGGATGCCGGGTTGGCTGCCTGCTGCTGGGGACGCTTTTCTCAGAGAAGGACTTTTGGCTCGGTTGCGAGAACCTTCCGTAAAGTCGGGGAGCGCAGCTTTGTACCTCTCCTTCCCCAGCTCTCCCACGTTGGGCGGGCGGGCCCTCCTGATTTGGGGGCCTGAAGCCCTCGCAACGTAGTCCATGCAGGGCCTCATAGGAGCGAGTCCTTCCTGCCCTGGTGGCACTGCGGACCTTGATCAGAAAAGGACACCAAGATGTTTCCGTTCTTTCTCCGGGTAGAGGGTGGGGGCAGGGGCTGTGCCTCGCTCAGAATCCTCTTAGAATCCGTCCTGAATTGACACCAATTTCCTGGGTTTAATTGTGAGAGCAAGGAGAGTGTACAATTGGAGGGATAATGGTTTTTTTATTTCTGATTTTCCCTATCAATAAGAACCAACAATTAAACTCTTGAAAGATTTTTGAAGTCTATTCACAGTGGTGAGTTCAAATGGTTACTTTTTCCCTTAATTTTCTTCCCTGAAGAGCGATAGATATACTGAGTATATCTCTGAGGTCTGGAGTTCGATTCCCAGCACCGCAAAACTGGGAGAAGGACCTGGCAATCCACTCCCAAGGCAATCCCGAAACATTCCGCCATTGAAAACCCCATAAGGGTCACTATGAGTCGGATACCGGCTCAAGGACACCTAACAACAACAACAACAACATATAATGATAGTACCCCCGAAGTTGATACCCCGTTGGCAGCACAAAGGCAAGCTGTGTATTTGCTGGAGGAAGACTGGCTTCTCTCCAGCCCCGAAACCTGTGGGTTTGCAGAAACCCTTTTTTTTTTTTTTTTTTTTTTTTTTGTGGTACTGGGGGTTGAACCCAGGGCCTTGTGCTTGCATGCTCTGCAAGTGCTGGACCACTGACCTGCACCCTCAGCCCATTTTTTTTATTTTTTGAGACAGGGCTGGTCTCGCTAGGTTACGCAGACTGCCTCTGGTCTCGAACTTGCGATCCTCCTGCCTCTGCCTCCCAAGCCGCTGGGATTATAGGCGTGTGTCACCTTGCCTGGCTCGGTTTGCAGAAATTCTCTGGAAGCCAGCTTCTGTGGAGGACTGGGAGAGAAAAGGCAAAGCTATGCAATAGCTGCTGTGGCTGTTTCTATAGCAGGGAGGTTCCAGTGTGCATGCCCAAGGGTCATCACTGTCTCACTCTGAGCCCCCCCTTCCCTCCACACCCCTGACTGTGACACTTGCAAGTTGCCGAGTTTTGCACAAAAAGCAGGTACATTTGACAGCTCAGTAATAGGCACACATGATATTCTTCCTGTTTTCCACTCAGATAGTTAAGGCTCAACCTTTGCCACCGTTACTCAGAAAGTAGCAGGATTTGGACTTGGTGCTCATCCTCCTAACCACTGTTACACTCTGTCTTTTGGGTTGAGGGAACAGGTGATCAATGGTCTTTGAGAGCCCTGGAGTCTGCATATTCACAGAGCTTATCTCCTGGGGCTCTATCCATCTGATAAAGACTATCCCTGGACCCACTTCATCCCTAGAGATAAATGATGTAACCCTGGGTCTGGCTCTAAGCACTGTAGAACAAGACAAAACTATAGGGAGCCTCCTTGGTCTGACCCTCAGATTTTATGTATTTATTTATTTTCAGCTCTACTGGAGGGTTGAACCCAAGGCCTAGGCAAGTGCTCTATGACTGAGCTGCACCCCCCAACCTCTTTTTATTTTATTTATATTTTTTGAGACAGGGTCTTGCTATGTGGTACAGGCTGCCTCTGGCCTTGAACTTGCAATCTTCGTACCTCAGCTTCCTGAATAGCTGGAATTACAAGTGTGCACCTTAGTGCCTGGCTGGCCCTCTGGTTTTAATGATGAACTGAGGTATGGGGTTTTAAGTGGCTTGCCATGATTGCAGCAGTGGGTTGTAACTGAGGCTCCATTTATCTTCTTGAGCCATGGACAAGCCAAGCTGAGCTTCCTGTTGATTCCTCCAGAACATTACAGAGGCTGTCCTGTCTGCTTCCTCTGTCCCCTAGAATTATATGGGCCTCCTTTTCCCAGTCCTCATTCTGGTTATCACAAACCCAGAAGCTCTTCCTGGCTAGGGTTTAAGTTTAGGCAGGGCTTCTGACTATTGGTGGGGCGTGGTACCAGCCTGTGGCCTTAGGAGCCTGACCTCACTTTATGTTTGTTTATTATTCTACATAATAGAATAGCCTTTCTACATAGACCCGGCTAGCCTCTAAAAGGCAATCCTCCTGCCTCAGCCTCCTGAGTACTGTGATGACAGGTGTGCACCATGGCACCTGGCCCAATTTCACTTTCTGTTCAACATGATCTTTGATTCTGTTCATAAACATGTCTCACAAAGGTGAATGAAATTTATGAGTTGCTGTTGGTGGGTTTTTTTTTGTTTGTTTGTTTGTTTTTTTTGAGATAGAGTCTTGCTACATTGCTCAGGCTGGTCTCTTAAGTGATCCTACCACCTCAGTTTCCTGAGTGCTGGGATTACAGGAACTTGCTGCCCCTGTAAGGATTAAGAAAATCCAGGCACAGTGATGCATGCCTGTAATCCCAGCGATTTGGGAGGCAGAGGCAGGAGGCAGCCTATGTAATTTGGCAAGGCCTTGACCCAAGATAAAAAATTTTTTTTTTTTTAAAAGGAGGCTGAGGGTGCTCAGTGGTAGAGCACTTCCAAAGCATGTGCAAGTCCATAGGTTCAACCCTCCAGTACTACAAAAGAAAAAGAGATACACACACACACACACACACACACACACACACGTGTGTGTGTATCTATCTATCTATATAAAATTTGTTTTTGTTTTTGTAATGCTGGGGGTGGAACCCAGGGCCTTGTGCATGCCCCAAAAAGTATATTTACTTGAATTAGCTCCACTGTCCTTGAGCTTTGTAAATCAGCTGAAACTTTAGACTGACTGTGCTCCCGAAGGTGGCTAGCCCAGCATTTCTCTGGGATTTAAGTAACCAGTGAATTACTGAAAGGTGCATGTGGTTTCCTCCACTAAATAGCAGTCAGGAAAATGTCAGCATTTTAGTCTTTGATGCCAATTGGATTTCTTTTTTTTAACTTTACTGCTTTGGGCATTAGGTCCTTTGAACCTGTCCTTTCATTCAATGTTCTGGTGAGCCAAGCAGTAATAACTTTGGGAAAAGGTCAACAACTAAACTGTATATAGGGGAATGAAAAATATTAACATAAAAGAAGTAATTCTTCTCCTTTCCAAGCTAAGAGTAGGGACTATGACTGGGATACACTTCCTTATGTTTATTAATTTATTTATTTAGCAGTACTTAGGGGTTGAGCCCAGGGCCTCACACATACTTTGCAAGTGCTCCACCACTGGGTCGCACTTCCAGCCCATTTTTGGTTAGGGTCACGCAGGCCTTGAAATTTCGATCATCCTGCCTCCACCTCCTGAGTCACTGGGATTACAGGTATGTGCCACCACACCCAGCTTCACCTCCTCATCTTTAATCTGCAGACTTCTCCATAGCCCTCTCTCTCACCCTCCCTCTCTCCCTCCCTTCCTCTCTCCCTCTCTCCCTCCATCCCTCCCTCCATCCCTCCTTTCATTCCTTCAGTTCTTCTTGCTTACTGTGCATCCCAGGCCTGCCTTGAGCTTGCCATCCTCCTGCCTTAGCTTCCTGAGTAACTGGAATTATAGGTATGTGCTATAGTGCCTGGGTAGAAGCCTTTTTTTTTTTTAAGTAGGAAAATGTAAAATCTGTTAACATGTGAGGTTTAATTTGTTTTTGGCAGTATTGGGGGTTGAGGCCAGAGCCCTGAGCATGCTAGGCAAGTGCTCTACCACTGAGCTGCATCCCCAGCCCCATTTTTATTGTGAGACAGGATCTTGTTAAGTTGCCCAGGCTGCCTCTGGCCTTGAAGGCTCAACCCTCCTGCCTCTGCCTCCCAAATCGCTGGGATTACAGGCATGTGTCACAACACCCAGCTTGCTTTTTTCTAGTTATTTTTATTTTTTATTTTTTGTAGTGTTGGGGATAGAACTCAGGGTCTCATGGATGCTAACCAAGCACTCTACCAACTAAACTAAACCTCCAGCCCCGCTTGCTTTTCTTTTTAAAATAGCTTTGCACAGGTGTGTGCTGGTGAGGGTTGAATGTGGCCCTGTTCAGAGACAGTGCTTCCAGAAATGCAGAGCCAGTTGGAAAAGTGAAATTCTGCTTCTAGAGCAGAGAATTTTCCCTTCCTGAATCTCCTCCTGGCTGCCAGAATATTCATGGTTGAAACCTGCTCTTTCAATCAAGTCCTTCCCTTGTGGCTCCTGCCTACAGCTCCTTGAGGCCCCACCACAGCTGAGGGGACTGTCACAGCCAGTGTCACCTGTCTTGCTGCTGCAGTGGACCTCCTGGAGTGGACGCCTGGGTTTGTGGGCTGTGTGCTCTGTGAATACCCCTCAGCCAAGCTGTGGTGTAGGGATGACTGGTAGGCAGGAGCTTCCCTTCACCACCTGGTGATGGGAATAATGCTGGGACGTGCTTGCAGGGCAGGTTCTGAGCAGCATCAGGCTTACTCCCCCTGCAAGAGCACACTGTTAGGATCCCCCACTCTACAGGTGAGAAAACTGAGGAGCACAAGGAAAAGAGGCTGCCAAAGTCACTGGGTGATGGAGTCATCTGCCTAGGAGGTGGTGTTAGTGTCTCTGAAGTATTAGAGCATGCTGCCAGAGAGGAGCTCTAGTCTGCAAGTATAGCAGCTGGTGTTTGAATGCACACCTCTGTGCATCTGAACCAGATTCAATTTAGGAAGCAGCATCTGAAGTCCAGGTGAATGAGCCCTGACCAGACATGCAGGTTGCAGCCTGCATGTCTGCATGTCCACAGCAAAGGACCCCTGGCTGAGAGGCCACAGCTCCTGCCCATTTCTTTTCTTTTTTTGTCCTGCAGTACTGGCGATTGAACCCAGGGCCTTGAACATGCTAGGCAATAGCGCCACCACTGAGTTGCTCCCCCATCCCTTTTTAATTTCGTTTTTGAGACGGTTTTGCTAAGTTGTGCAGGCTGCCTCTGACCTTGAACTTGAGATCCTCCTGTTTCAGCCTCCTGAGTGGCTGGTATTATAAGAGTGAGCCACAGTATTATAAGAGTGAGCCACACAGACACCTCCTGTGTCTTCCTGCCTTTTCTTTTTTATTTTCTCTTCTTTTCCCCTTCCTTCCTTCCTTCCTTCCTTCCTTCCTTCCTTCTAGGGATTGAACCTAAGGCCTCATCCATGCTAAGCAAGCACTCTACCCCCAGCCCTCCTGCACATTTTTCTTTTTCTTTTCATTTATTTATTTTTATTTATTCATTCATTCATTTATATATTTTTATTATTCATTCAATATTAGTAATTAATTAATTAATATTAATTAAATAATAATTAAATGTTCTTATTTATTTATTTATTTATTTATTTATTTATTTTTTCACGACAGGGTCTCACTGTGTAGCTCACGCTGGCCTGGAACTCACTATGTAGACCAGGCTGGCCTCAAACTTGCATGATCCTCTTGCCTCAGCCTCCCATGTGCTGAGATTACAGGCATGCACCACCATGCCAGGCCTCCTGACCATTTCTCGATGGTTAGAATGCCATGTCCCTGAGCACTCTAACCTGGAAAAGGGCAAAAAAAGGACTTGGGTTCTGTGGAGGGTGTGGAAGGGTGCCTCACCACTGCATGTGTGGGTGTGTGAGCTGAGTGTATTTGTAGGTTTAGTTTCATCTGTGAGCAAGGCTTACCTACCTCACAGGAAGACAAACCTTCAAACATGTTTGCTGTTTGTGACTCACTGCCTGTGCCCATGGATGGCTGTTAAGGAAGACCTCAGGACAAGTGTAGCCCGGGTGCTTGCTCCAGCTGGCCACCAGCTGCCTACTTATTTGCAAGTTCTGTACTGTGCTTCTGGGAGGAAAAACTTCGCCTGTGTCATGAGGTTCTGCTCATGGTAGGGATATAGCCTCAGCCTCACGGCCACCTTCACAGCCCTGGATATCCCCTACTCCCCGGCTATTCCCCCATGTCCAAGAAGAATGCTTTTCTTCCCTACCTGGCACAGAATCTACTATCTCTTAAATTCAGCACCAGCGGTATTGGAGTGGTGAGCAGGGCCAGATAACCCTTAGCCTTTTGGACTAGATGGTCTGGTACTGGGAAATGGCCCATTGAAGCAAATGTGCCAGGCGTTTGGCTCTGATCATTAACTCTGACTACTCAGAGGGAGTTTGGCCTCTAGTGAGGCTGAGGTGTGGCTCACGAGGAAGGCTGCTTGGAATGGTACCTGCTAATTAGACAGATCACCTGCCTGGAGGTCCAGGGCACCTGAATACCTGGAAGTGTTCAACCACTGCCTTCACATCTCTCTCCATTCCAAATGAATCCTCCTTTATTCCAGTTCCTCAGCCTAGTGAGCAAGAGGAGAAGGTGTGGGTTTACTTTGGCTTTGGCAACAGATTTTTTTTCCAAGTGCTCTACCAATGAACCACATCCTCAGCCCATTTTTTTCACTTTTTATTTTGAGACAGGGTCTTGCTAAGTTACACAGGCTGCCTCTGGCCTTGCACTTGAAATCTTCCTGCCTATGCTTCCTGAGTTGCTGAGATTACAGGCGCCTGGCTGGTAACATAGTTCCACAAACTTGTTGGCTTAGAACAACATAAATTTATACTCTTTCAGTTTAAGGTGCCAAAATCCAGAGTAATCTTTACCTTGAGGTCACTTGTTAATAGCCGTACTTCATCTCTTGTCTCAAGTTCCCTTGCCATGTAATATGACATGTCCACAGGTCCTTAGGGTTAGAACATGGACAGCCTTGGGGCCATTGTTCTGCCGACCACCGAAGGGAAAGGCCAGAGGATGCTATCCACTCCTGGTCCTACTCTCTGCAGCTGATGTCATGCCTCTCATTCTTTCTTATTATTTTTGATACATTTTAAGGAAATCATAGACATGAATACATTTACCATAAATAGTTTAGCATGTGTTATTAACTAGATTTTAACATTTGTTGATAGTTTTTTCTGGCTCTTTTTTGGTGTTGGGCAGGGCAGCCAGGGCTGCTAGGCAAGTGGTCTACCATTGAACTCATTCCTAGTCCCCTAGTTACTTCTTATGATATAAAACTTGCATATAATAAAACACATTAAAATGACTCCTAAGTGCATTCACTGATAAACCTCTGTACTTGTAACATGTACTTCAAAGGCCCTGCCACACTTGGAGAGCCATCAAACCATCCTCTGCCTTAGTCCCACCCCATGGTTCCACTTCAGTACCTCTTTGCTCAGGAGTCTGTATTCCAAAGCTGCCTCAGACCTCAGATCATTGGCAAGTTCCAGAACTGTGGTTCTGCCACTGCTCACCCTTCAGCAGGTGTCAGATTGGCTGATGGTTGTGTTGCAACGGGTCTCTGGTCTCACCCCAGAGTGTCTGAACCTGTAGGTCTCAGGTAGGACTGAGAATCTGCATCTCTGATGAGTTCCCAGCAACACCAATGCTGCTGGTCTACTGTGTTTGGGATTCTGTATACCACAGACCTAAGGAATGGTCTTGCAGCCCTCGCTGAACACCTTCAGTGCCAGGTGACTCATTACACCTTCAGGGAACTAGAATGGTCAGTGAGGGAGACAAGTTGTGGTCTAGGTGTCAGCCTGGAACCAGGCTAGCCCAGGGTTAAATCTCAGCTGTGTGACTTTGGGCAAGTTCCTTACCCTCTCTGGATATCATAGCATGGTGCGTCGTGGGGCAAGGGTAAGGAGTAGAAGAGAAAGTCACGGAAAAACTCAGGTGAGTCATTGCTAGTTCTGTGGGAGGAGCACCTTCCCATTCAGAATCTAACCTTATCAGCTCTACCTGCTGCCTTCTTGGTATGACCAGTGGTGGGGTCTCCTAGGCTGTGTCCCCAACATGACCCCAGGGGCTGGGTGTGGAAGTGCAGCACAAACACAGAAGCCAGGAGCCTCCCATGTTGGAACTGTGTGGAATGTAGAGGCTCATGAGCACTTTTGGTTTGGGGTTCAGGGCCATCCTGGACAACATGTGGTTGCCCTTGAATCCATGCCTGGTGGCTGGGTTTCTGCTGCAGGGCAGACACCCTGGGAACCACACTGAGTGTGTGGATCAGCTAGTGGTCTCAGTCCTGGGATCCGCCACACCTGTCTGGTGCAGATGCAAGAAGGAGAGGGACCCACACCTGGATCCCTTTTCTCCAAACAGCTCTGTTTGCTAAGCAAACACTCAGGACTCTGACTTGTGCAGGTGCCTGAGGGCATTCTTCCCTCTTGGCTTTCACCAGTTTCTGAAGGCTGAGTTTGACCTAGAGCACAGCTCAGTTTTATAGTTCATTTCCTGACAATGAAACAAGCACTTATGGAAGCTCACTAAGTGCCAGAGCCTAGGTGAGTTTTCATTTGATCCTTACAGTCACCTTTGTGGTAGGTAATATCCTTTTTGTCACAGGGAACTGAGGCTGGTGGGTAAGCTGCTCAGAGCCACGTGGGAGTTTGAATCTAAAGTCTGTTGGCTCTAGGCCTCCAGGCTGCACCCCAACCTGTGACCTGAGGTGGGTGCTGCATGTTCACTCATCCAAATTGATTTCTTGATTCTGTAGCACGTCCATGTGACTCGAGGCAGCAAGTGTACAGGGAAGCCCTCTGCAGTCCTGTGTTGTTGTCCCCAGCTGACCTGCCTCCTTGCAGGCAGCCAGCAGAACAAGTGTTACCTGTACACACCAGCACACAGGCAAAGGAACTCTTCTAAATTCTGCTGCCCTGTGATTTTCCCCTCAATGGGCCCTTGAATGAACTTAGCACAGAGAACACTTTTTTTTTTTTTTTTAAGACATGGTCTCTCTATATAGCTCAGGCTGGCCTCAAAGTCTCAGTCCTCCTCCTTTAGCCTCCCAAGTGCTGGGATCACAGATGTGGCCACCATGCCTGGCCACCTTGTTCTTTTTAATGGTGCCCAGTGTCCTGTGGGTGGATGCCCTTGCATATCTTCAGCAGACATGTATTTTTCCAGTGATTTGTGGGTAGGTAGGATATGGCTGGGGATGATTTCATAGGCATCAACACTGTGACAATGTCCTTTCTAGAAGCAAACTTTCTAGATCAGAAGGCAGGAGAGGACGTGATTTTGAGAGACTTTGCAGTTGCCTTCTGCGGGCTGTGGCCAGGGCATGTGTCTGTCAGAAAGGAGTATGTTGTGCCCCCACTAGCCTGCTGTGGCCGCATGGGTGCTTCTGAGCAGTGTGCCTGAGAGCAGCCTAAGAGGAAGCTCTGCCCCTGCCGGTCAGCACCACTATCATTGTGTAAGGGTCTTGGGAGTCCAGACTTGAGGGGAGCCTGGCTTGGCCTGTGCTGTGGCTCCCTCAAGATGTGTGAGGTTTCCTTCCAGCTGTGGGACTGTTAGACTGTTAGGTGCCGTCGAGTCGTGTCTGACTCATATCGACCCTCACAGGGTTTTCAATGGTAGATTGTTTCGGGATTGCTTTGGGAGTGGGTTGCCACATTCTTCTCCCATTTTTTGTGGTGCTAGGAATTGAACTCGGGACCTCAGAGACTACAGAGCAGCGCTCTACCAACTGAGCTAAATTCCAGCTCCAGCTGTGGGAAGGGGAGCCATATTTCCTGCCATGCCAACTGCGTGAGCCCTGCACATCCTCGCCTGTCCACCCAAAAGGGAGTCAGGGGCAGGAGGCCCTGTGGTTCTACTGCAGCACTGTGTGACCAAGCTGTCCAGGGTCCTCAGGCATCACATCTATGAAGCATCTCTGCACCTGTCACCCGACCTCTTCTGTGAGATGACACTTCTGGTTAGGCTGTGCAGGCACCATTTCTGTCCTGAGGGTGAGGAATTGAGGTCAGAGAAGCAAGACTCCTGGAGTCTAGTGACCATGGGTCTGGCCAGAGTCTGACCTTACAGATGGGCCATGCTGTGGCCCCTCCTCCTTCCACCTTTGCCTGATGGGCAGGGCTGCACTTGTCCTGGAAGTATCCAGGAAAAGAGGCAAAAGCTGCAGCAGCCCACAAGCGCCTCTTCTCCATGTGGACTCTCTGTCTTGCTCGCATGACACAGGACCGTTTCAAAAAGAACTCCTGAGCTTCCTAATTTCTTCTTTAACGAAAGAATCTGGAGTGGCGTTCTTTTTCTCTTGGTGAGGATAATCTTCCTGCGGGAGAAATCAGCACTGAGAGGAGTCTTAGCCTCTGGCAGAGTTTGGGAAGTGATACTGATGGAAAGCAGGTGTTCTGGTTCCAGCTCCAACCATGCTGTGGCATTTTCAGACATAATGAGAACCCCTTGGTCCACACTGCCGCCAGCTGCTTCTGTCTGAGTCTCTCCTAGAGAGAATTTTTTGATTTGTTTTTGTTTTTTGAGACACAGTATTACTATGTAGCCCCAGATGGCCTCAAATTTGTAGTGATCTTCCTGTCTCTGCCTCTCAAGTGCTGGGATTATAGGCCTGTGCAACCATGCCCAGCTGTGCTGGAGAGAAGTTTTGGTTTTGGTTTTTTGAGACATAGAATCTTGCTATGTAGACTAGAGTGGCCTTCACAATCCTTCTACCTTAGCCTCCCAAGTGTTGGGATTACTGGAGTGTGCTACAACAGGTGGCTGGGGAGGAATTTTTTAAATAAGCAAAAGGTAGTTTGCATAATCCTATGTGGACAGCTTCATACAGTTACACTGAGGATGTTCTGGGATGATTGTTTAGGAGAGGGCATTTTAGAATTGGCAGGCTCTGCAGGGGCCCAGCTCTGTCCCTGATTAGCTGTGTGGTCTTGGGAAAATTTCTCAATCTTCCTGAGCCCCAGTTTCATTGTCTGCAAAGAAGAAATCATGGAATCCAGGCATGGTGCCCATACCTATAATCCCAGCAATCAGGAGGCAGGAGGATCACAAATTCAAGGCCGTCTTGGGCTACATAGTGAGACCTTGTCTCAAAAACAACAGTGCCGGTCGCGGTGGCGCACATCTGTAATCCCAGTGGCTTGGGAAGCGGAGGCAGGAGGATCACAAGTTCAAGACCAGAGGCAGTCTGCGTAATTTAGCGAGACCCTGTCTCAAAAAAAAGTAAAAAACATGAGCAGGGGGTGCAGCTCAGTGATCCAGCACTTGCAAAGCATGCAAGTGCAAGGCCCTGGGTTCAACCCCCAGTACCGCCAAAAAAAAAAAAAAAAAAAAAAAGGAAACAACAACAACAAAAGAAGTGGTGGTACAAACCCCAAGAGGTGGCTGTTGTACCGAGGCTGTCACTAATCATTTGTTTGTTTTGTAGCATCCACACACAGTTCTAGACCTGGCCTCTGGCCACGAGACCCCCTGCCTCCCTGAATCTTACCAAGCCATAGCTTGATCATCAAAATCCAAGACTCCTCATGTCCTCACAATTTAAAACATAATTAGATTCATGAATACTTAATTTTAATGCCTTTTGTTGTTGTTGTTGTTAACGTAGGGACTACTATTAAAAAAAAAAAAAATTCCAGTCAGGAAGCTGCCCCAGAACTGGGATCTGGCCAAGAGCTTGGTCTGCAGAGTGAGTGCAGAAAGGCTGGCCCTGCCCTGTTGTCTTCCTTGCCCTCCCTGTAACTCAGGGCCAGCTCTTCCAGGGAGCACCATTGTTCTGATTTTTTTCCTACCTTCCTACTGCCTGGATCTAAGCACAGCTACACACCTTTTTTAGAGCATTCCACGTGGGCTGCGGATGCCCAGCCCCTGGGAACTAGCGTCCCTAGCAGCATGCCGCTTGATGCTCACTTTTTTTTTTTTTCATTTTTTTTCTTTTTCTTTTGATTTTCTTGAGACAGGGTCTCACTATATGCCCAGGCTGGCCTCCAGCTCTCAATATAGATCTGCTGTCCTCAAACTCATGTTGGTCCTCCTGTCTCAGCCTCCCAAGTGCTGGGTTTACAGGTGTGTGGCACCACATCTGGCTCCTTTTTCCTTAGTTGCTGCTGTTGGAGAGTGGATTGTTTTCCCTTACTTAATGGATCTCACAGTCACTCTTTATCTTTGGTGATCTTCCTGGTTCTTGATGCATTTTTAAAATATTTGTGGAGTAGCAGGTTGACTTAGCAGACAATTTTATGGTTTGCTTTTTCTTTTTTTTTTGCTGTACTGGGGATTGAACCCAGGCCCTTGGCTCTCGCATGCTCTGCAAGTGCTGGACCACTGAGCTGCACCCCCTGCCCATGTTTTTTAATTTTTTTGAGACAGGGTCTCGCTAGGTTACGCAGACTGCCTCTGGTCTTGAACTTGTGATCCTCCTACTTCTGCCTCCTGAGCTGCCGGGGTTACAGGTGTGCGCCACCATGCCGGCCTGGCACAGCAGACAACTTTATGGTTTGCTTTTTTTATATCTCACCTCATTCCAGAAAGAACTTAGGGTAACTGAAGGTCTCATTCTGACATAGAGGCCTGTGTAATTCAAGGAGGTGGTGAAAGTGGGCAGATTTCTGCATCTTTCTCCGTGCATCCTGGGAGGGATGTGGTTTGGGGAGCAGCTGGCAGCACAGTATCTGAGGCTGCCAGCCTGTCTCACTCCACTGCCACCACTTGGCAGCCATGATACCTTAGAGCCAAGGGGTACACCCTTCTTGGCCTCCACCTCCGGCTGTGAAACCTTCCAGCTTGTGGCTGGAGTGAGTGAGGGGCCTTTGTCAAATGCTGACTCACCCCCTGACCTCACTCAGTGCCATTTTTGGGAAATAAAACACACAGAGCCCAGTTTCTACCTGCCCATCAACCCAGAGACTCGTTCCCTCAAGAAGGTGCTTTCAGTCTAGGAGAGAACCCCAGATCCAGGGGCTGCTTTCAGAGATGGCTAAGCACAAGTCTGGGGCTCATGACCTTGGTTCTAGGAGACTAGAGCTCCTTCTTTTAGGCTGTGGGGTCTTCCCTGCAGATGGGACTTGGCTGAGCAGCTCCTTTTCCCTCTTCCTGGATGCAGCCTCCCTTAGTACCTGGACATGCTCACCGGGCCCTGCTGGCTGCTCTCCAGCTCTGCCTGTTGCCCCAAGTGGTTGCCTTGTAGGGATTTCATCCCATGGAGCATTGGGGGGTGTCTGCATGAGGGGACCATCAGCCCTCAGGGCAGGGGCAGCATCAGTCCTGTCCCCATAGCTGGCATTCTACCAGGGCTGGCTCATGTTGGCCTTGTAGGTCTCTGTCCAAGTGACCATGTGGCTCAGGCTGTGGTGAGCTTTCTGGTATTCCTCTGGGGGTGTCCTGTGTGTCTCTGAGGGGAAATGGAGCTGAGAGGTGGTGGGGAGATAGCCTCTGACCAACAGCAAACGCAGCCTTGACACACTGTCTTCTCTTCCAGAGCCAACGACTGTGGTGGTATCTCCAGCCAGCTCTGAAGCCCAGGTACTTAAAATCAGTTTTAAAGATGACCTGATACACGTTAAAACTTCTTGTATCCCATGATGCAAATTATAAAATATATAAAGTCATACAATTGTTTCAGTAAGGCAAGACACAGGTAAAACACTCCTCCTGTGTTTCTTGGGACCTGCCCCTGGGGCCAGGAAGAGTAGATGTGTATATGAACTGTGGCCCTTGCCAGCCTCCCCTCCTTGGCTCTGCCTGGGAGGGGTACTGAGTTTCTCTCTGGAGCCCCTGCTGCCTGTCATCTGTCAAGTGTAACTGGCCATCAGCTGAGTGGCCTCTCTGGCTCTGGATCCTAGGGTATGACTCCTCCTTCACCTAACACACAGATCAGGTGAATGCAGCTAGGCTGAGGCTTTGCATCTTGTGACTTTACTCTCCCCAACATCCCCCTAAGCTAGAGGCTAACCCTTCCCAATCCCCTCAGGCTCCAGCGTCCCTGAGATATTTCTGCAGGACCTGAAGCCCTTGTCCCTCCCCTGACATTGGCTGTCACCACCTGTTCCTGCTCTGCCCAGCTCAGGCTCAGGTTCATTAGGTTCCCAGAGGTTGGTGAACTGGAAATGAGAGGAGAGGCCACTGGATCAAGGTGGACCCAGGAAGTGGAGAGTGCCTAGTTGTGGGTATGGCTCCATCTGCTACACATTGGCCTCTTGCCTTGGCAGTGTTACACAGTGCTTGGAGCATGGTACAGACAGACCAAAGTCCCAGGTCTAACTCAGCCCTTTGCTAGCTATGGTCAAGTGACCTGACCTCTTCACGCCTTTGTCCCCTTGCCTGTGAAATAGGAGGTTGTGTCAGTGGGTTGTTGTAGAGTTAAGGGGGATAAGTTGAGCACAAGCACAGCATGGTGTGTGACCCAGGACAGCTGCTGTTTGTGTGCATGCACACTTTTATATCCTCATCATGAGAAGAAAATATAAAAGCCCTTGGTTCTGTTTTTGATTTGTTGTGAGACAGGGTCTCACTCTGTGGCCCAGACTAGCCTTCTGCCTGGGTACTTGGATTAGAGGTTGAGGCCACCACACTCAGCTTTACAAAAGCCCTTTACAAGAAAACAACAAAAAAAAAGTGCTATGCAAATTAGGAGTGCCATTTTTTTTGTATTTTTTAGTGTTCATCTGTTCTGGCTGCTCATTGCGATGCTTGTCTGAGCAGACCTGACCCTCTAAGGGACCTGTGTGGACCTGTGGGTGGGGACCATCAGCAGAGGTGTGTCTGGAAGGGGGACATATGGCAACATCGCCCAGTACCCTCTACAGCATCACGGGTCCTCAAGTCCTCAGTGTTGATCTGTGAAGTAGGGTTCCCTGCCAAGTGGAACTGAGAAGTGCTGAGTTAAGAGGACTCCACTGTGAGACCTCACAGATTTTAATATGCTTTAGAAAATTATTATAAGCTGGGCACAGTGGCACATACCTATAATCCCAGCAGTGGGGAGGCTGAGGCAGAAAGATCAAGAGTTTCAGTCCAGTCTGAGCTACATAGTAAGACCTTGGCCACAAGTAAATAAATAAATAAATAAGTAAATAAAATAAAGAACATTTCAAGTACATGCAAAACAAAACATTAGCACTATGGGCCCATCCTATACTGAGCTCATCCAGTCACTAGATTCTGACCCTGGAGCTTCCACATTCCACCACCACCCATTCAGGTGTGGTTATCTTTTAGATTTTTAGTCAGGTAAAATATATGTACATTGAAAAGTTATTCATTTTATCATTTAGCGTATTTATTTATCTTTGGTTTTCTGAGAAAAGGTCTTGCTATATAGCTCACTCTGGCCTCTAACTCTCATTGATCCTCTTGCCTTAGCCTCCAGAGTGCTGGGATTACAGGCATGCACCACCACACCCAGCAAAAAATTACATTTATTTTAAAATGTTACATCTGTAATCTCAGCATTTAGGAAGCTGAGGCATAAGAATTCTGAGTTGGAGGCCAACTGGGGCTACATAGCAAGACCCTGTCTCAAAAAACAAAACAACAACAACAATTTTTGACAAATTTGTAAAATTTGTTTGGCAAATGTCAAGCTTTATTATATATAGTTGTGTGTGTCAGCTTCCTCCCACTGTAACAAACTCTTTAAATCATCAAAAAGAGGAAAGGTTTGGGTTAGATGTGGCTCAGTAGTAGAGCATTTGCTTAGCACACACAAGGCCCTGGGTTCAATCCCCAGGACCTCAAAGGAAAAAAACAACAAAAAAGGGAAGGTTTATTGTGGCTCCCAGTTTTGGAAGTTTCAGTCCGTAGTAAGCAGTTTCCTATGTTGCTTTGGCTCTGACACAGGCACTAGGCAGGAGCTCCTGCTGGAGGAGGCCAATTCACTTCCTGGCTGGGTGTGGAGAGAGAAACCTAGGATTGGAGTTCCCAGTAACCCCTCTCAGGGCACGCTTTCCAGTGACCTCTGTGCCTCCCAGTGACCTCTGGGAGCCTGGGGAAGGTCCTCCTACGAGGCCCTGCCTCTTAAAGGTTCCACCACTTCTGGATAGTGGCTGGCTGGAGACTGAGGATTTAATACATGGCCTTTGGGAGACATCTGAAAACCAAACTGTAGGGCTGGGGATGCAACTCTGTGGCAGAGCTCCTGTGCAGCACATGTGACACCCTGTGTTTGGTCTCCAGCACTAGAAAAGAAATCCCAGGTATAGCAATTTTTAAGTAGTCATTGCAACAGTATTCATTGAATCAGCTAATCTTTCTCCTCTGATTTAAGGCATACTGTTACATTAAAGGCTAATATTTAGCTAGGTTGTCTGTCTTTATTGGAATATATACTCTGTAACCAACACCAGAGTCAAGACAGCCCTATTCTGTTACCTAAAAGCCCCCTGTGACCCTTCCCATCCCATCTCTACCCCCAGCTCAGGGAACCACTGACGTGTTTTCTGTTGCTGTGGGTTAGGTTCATCTAGCTTAGAGATTCATATTAATGGGGTCACAAGGCATGAAGCCTTTTCATCTGGTTCTGTCACTCCGTCTGTAGTGTGACTCATGCATGTGTTCATCCCTCTTTACTGCTGTGTAGTATTCCACTGTAAGCATACGCCACATTTGTTTATATCCGTCATGAATAACATTGGGGCCATTTCCAGGTTAGGGTATTATGAGCATTCCAGTGTAAGTCTTGCATGGATGTACTTTTTCATTTCCTTTTTTTTCTTTTTTTTTTTGGTATGGGGTTTGAACCCAGGGTCTTGCGCTTGTATGCTCTGCAAGTGCTCGACCACTGAGCTGCACCCTCAGCCCTTTTTTTTTTTTTTTTTTTACTTTTTTGAGACAGGGTCTTGCTAAGTTACACAGACTTCCTCTGGTCTCGAACTTGTGATCCTCCTGCCTCTACCTCCCAAGATGCTGGGATTACAGGCGTGTGCCACTGCGCCTGGCTACTTTTTGATTTCTGAGTTAAATACCTGGGAGAGGAGGTGATGAATCACGTGTTAGACACATATTTGATAAGAATCTGCCAAACCGTTTTCCGAAGTGGCTATGCTGTACCGGGAATTCCATCATCTGTGCTTTGGTTGTACACTGGCGTGTCCCCTCCAGCAGACAGCTGGCTGTTAACACCTCACTGTTACAAGCTGGGCTGTGATTGCCTCCCTCCCACCTTCATCTGGACACTGCCCCACTCCTGAGCCTCTCCCTACCTTGTGGTGCCCTAACGCCCCTGTGGCCATCCTGTGCCCCTGTCCTGCAGATGGTGCAGTCACTGGGCTTTGCCATCTACCGCGCCCTGGACTGGGGGCTGGATGAAAGTGAGGAGCGCGAGCTCAGTCCACAACTGGAGCGTCTCATTGACCTCATGGCCAACAGCGATTGCGATGACAGCAGCTGTGTGGCGGCAGATGAGGGCTATGGCGGCCCTGACGAGGAGGAGGAGGCTGAGGGCGGCCCCCGTGCCGTGCGCACCTTCGCCCAGGCTATGCGGCTGTGTGCTGCACGCCTGACTGACCCCCGTGGCGCGCAAGCCCACTACCAGGCAGTGTGCCGCGCACTCTTTGTGGAGACGCTGGAGCTGCGGGCCTTCCTGGCCCGGGTCCGCGAGGCCAAGGAGGTGAGCTGTGGATATGGCTGGGGCCCATGTGCTTGAAGCTGAGGAGGGATAGAGAGGAGGGGCAGCGCAGAGGCTGGGCCGGGCTGGTGTGGCGGCTGGGCGTGGGCGGGAAGTGGTCCACCTTCAGTCTGTCCAAAAAGGGCGGAGATCCGACTGCTGCTTCTGCTCCTCCAAACCGCAGGCATGGGCACTACTGCCCTGAAGCTTTTACATTTTAACCTGACATCATGCCTTCTTCTTGCCAGGTTTTCAGAGAAGGGAGCTGAGATCCCAGGAGTTAGTAAGTGGCTCTCAGCCTCTGCCCCTCCTGTTGTGTCTAGGTCATTGCCCTCTGCATCATCTCACGCCTCTGCCTGCAAGAGCAGATCTGCTTACTGCCTCCCTGCAGCCTCTCCAGATCCCAATTTCTTCTTTTTTGTTATTGGTTTTTTTTTTTTTTTGAGACAGAGTCTCACTTTTTAGCCCATGCTGGCCTCTAGTTTGTATCAGTCCTCCTTCCTCAGATTCCCCAGTGCTGGAATTACAGGTATGCACCACCACACCTAGCTTAGGTCCCAGTTTCTTCTGAGAACAGTGCTAAACACAGGTATTTCCATACCACCTAGAACCACACAGAGACTGATTGGGCCAAGTCCTTGGAGCTTTGAGGGGGCACTTCAGTGAGAACCCCTGTGCCTGCTGCAAGCCAACATGACCTCCCTCCACCCCTTTAAGTTTGCCATTTTACAGACAAGCAGATGCTGACTTGGAGAGGCTGGGTCTTTTGCCCAAAGTCACAGCCAGTATAAGGCAAGCTGGGATCTCACCTGGATCCCAAGTTGAAGTCTTCCCTGGTTGCCCTGCTCTTCCTAGGCCCAGAGTTAGGCCCTCGCATCTCTTGACTCTCTTGGTCTCTCCCTGGAGGAGTTACTGCTGCTCACAGGGAGCCGCTGTGTTTCTGAGAAGTAACAACTTCTGCATGCATGAGCGCTGGAGTCCTGTCAGCATTTCACAGATGAGGAAAGGGGGTGTGGAGGAGGTCAGGGGAGGTTCAAATCATTCTTTCCTGCTCATGGAGCAGAAGGTATTTTTGAAGTTAACTGTTGCTGGTTCCTGATTCCACCCTGGACTTTCTGTACTCTGTCTCTTCCTCTTATGTGGGAGTGCCATGGCTATCTTCTTGGCCCCTTGGCGCTTGGGCTGCCTCTCAGGATATCTGACTGATGGCACTTGGGCTAGATGGTCCTTACCTGTAGCTGTCAGGTCCCCGTCCACTCCCAGTGTCTTGTGGTCGCCCTCACCATCCCTCCTAGCTCCTTCTGGGGTTCTTGAAGACACTCCTCCGATGTTCCCCATGTGGCACGTGGTCCTTGTACTTTTGTCCTTTGAACTCGGTCTGTTCTGTTGCTCAGATCAGTCAGTTCCTTATCTAGACACCGGAAGTACACACAGCTGTACACTCTAAGCCATCAGCACAAGAAAAGCTCAGGGAACTGTTTGTAGGGGTTGCAGAGAGAAGGGTAGAAGGGCTGTCTGCTCAGGGAGAGGCATAGCTGTCCCAGGGACAACCAGAGAGCCACCCTTTGCGCCATTCGCCCGCAGCTGGCTGGGTCCCACATGAGGACTATGACAAGAATCATGTACCTTGTGCTGCTCCAAGTTGGCAGCATTTTCTAGAGCCTCTTGCAGAAGTTTGACAAGTAGCTTGGGGTGAAAGCCAGGGTAGCCAGTTCTGTCTTGGTTTGGGGGTGACTGTGTGCTAAAGGGAAGGTGCTTCTCCCGGGGCGGGGGGGGGGGGAGTGAGACACAAGCTCCACGCTGCCACTGTGAACCAGGGCCAAAGCTGTGGATCCAGCACCTTTTCCCAAATTTGCACTTGCTGTACAGTCCCCACCACCCTTCCTGAGCCCTCACCATGATGTCTGCACTCGCCCTGGTTCACAAAGCACATGCCCAGCATTGCCTCCTGGGACCTGCTGGTAACTCACCCACTGACTGTCCAGTTGGCCCATGTTTGAGGACCTAGCGCATCCATACTTTGCCAGGTCTCAGACAGTTATGATGATGGCAGCAGAGTGGGCAGTGTACCCTCAGATCTCTTGTGACGCCCAGCTGGGACTGCACATGGAGAGGCAGGTGTGGATGCTCCAAGGAGAGAGGGGCATGTGGCCCGGCATCCCTGAGGAGGTGCTTTGTGAACTGAGATCCAGAGGGCAGTGGAGAGTTCCTCACAGATGGGGTTCTCACATCTGCATCTGCCACCCCTGGAGGACACACAGCCTCCCTGGGCATGTGGATCAGATGGGAGAAGGAGCCAGGAGGACACAAAGCTCCCCTAGTCCCTGCCCAGGAAAAGCTGGCAGAGCAAGGATGGACACATGCCCTGTGTTGTGAGACTAAGGCCTGGTTTCCTTAGATCTTCCTGAGCCCCCAGACCTGGGGCAAAATGTTCCTGTGCTTCTATTTAGCTGGTTGAGTGGTAGCTGGGTGGTGGGGATGTGTCCCCTGTTGGGCAGGGCTGGCAGGCCATGCCCCATGCCTGCCACTCTCCCCCGCTTCTCTGGACTAACCAGATGTGTGGTCCCAGATGCTGCAGAAGCTGGGGGAGGATGAACCACAGGTGGAGAAGCCGCTGGCTGAGCTTGACAACCTGGGACACACGGATTGGGTGAGACATGGGTCCCTCCTGAGCTGGGGTGCAGAAGAGCACCGTGTGCTCCCAGGGGCCGGTGCTGGGAGGGCAGAGCATGAGAGCCACCAGGGCTGAGGCTGTTCGTCTCCTCTGGCCAGGCCCGTCTATGGGTCCAGCTCATGCGGGAGCTACGACATGGGGTGAAGCTCAGAAAAGTGGAGGAGCAAGAGTTCAACCCACTACCCACTGAGTTCCAGCTCACCCCCTTTGAGATGCTGATGCAGGACATCCGTGCCAGGAACTACAAGCTGCGCAAGGTCATGGTGAGCTGGCTGAGCACCCTGCTTCTCTCTCCTGGGCCCTGCTGTCTGTTCTGGGTACTGAGCCTGGTACTAGTCCATAGAGTATGAGTATGGCAGGCATGGCCCCCAATTCCCACTGCTTGAGGACATGTTGGAAACAGAGTGTGACAAAGGTGGAAAGAGGAAGGAGAAGGTTCTGGAGGACCAGGATGGCCCTGTCAGAGGGAACCCTAAGGGCTGGTATGGCATTTTTCCTTTTAACATGCAGGTGTTCCTTACATGTGTTTGCATCACTCTTAGAATTTTTTTTTTTTTTTTTTTTTTTTTTTTGGTACTGGAATGCTGAACCCAGGGCCTCATGCATACTTTGTAAGTGCTCTACCACTGAGCTGCACCCCAAGTACCCCCCTTTTTTTATCTTGAGACAGGGTCTCTAAGTTACACAGGCTGCCTCTGGCCTTGAACTTGTGATCTCCCTGCCTCTGCCTCCTAAGTCACTGGGATTGCAGGCCTGAGCCACTGTGCCCAGCCTCTTGTACAATTTTTAATGAACAAGTTCACTTCATTCTGATGATAACCCTATGAGGTGGGCACTACCAACCCAATTTCTGAAGAATTTGAGGTTCAGGAAGCTCAGGCTGCTGGGCCGGGCATGCCACTAGGCCTTGGACACTGTAACTGCACCTGCACCTCTGTGTGGCCCATGTATCTGCCAAGCCACTTGTCTGAGAGACCATGAAAGGGAGGGTGGACCTGAGGCCAGGCTGTGGTCAGGCTACATGAGCCCCTCCTGGTCAGCCCTGCACCAGCAGATGGCCCCCGCATGCTCTCCAGCCAGCCCTCTCAGTTTGGCTCCCTCCCTGCCTTCCTGGCAGGTGGATGGGGATATCCCTCCGAGGGTGAAGAAGGACGCACATGAGCTCATCCTGGACTTCATCCGCTCTCGGCCTCCACTGAAGCAGGTACTGGCTCTGCACCTCCTCAGGCTCCCTGGACCCTGGTGCTGTCCTGTGGCCAGCTTGGGAGGTGTCTCAGCTCATCTGCTGTCTGAGGGACATGGGCTCTGCTCTCTCATCTGTTGGCTGGAAGGTCAGCCATGGGCCCTGGCACAAGGCTGTGTTGCCCTGGGCCTCTTTCCTTCTGGGAAGAACTGTTGGCCACCTCCACCCCATGCCAGGTGCATGCAGAGTACCCTACAGGTGACACTTCCCCTGGAGAGCTGAGGGTTAGCACTGAGTCTGCTGGACTCGTCGACCATCCTTCTACTCCTGAGTGGGCCCCTGTCCTCACCCACCACCTTCCTACCTGGTGACCACCTTCTTTGCAGGTCTCAGAGAGACGGCTTCGCCCATTACCGCAGAAACAGAGGACCCTGCACGAGAAGATCCTGGAGGAAATCAAACAGGAGAGGAGGCTGCGTCCCGTGGAGGGCCAGCACTTAGGTGCCCATGGTGAGCAAGGAGGGAGCATGATGGGAGAGAAGAGACACCCTTTTACATTGGTCCTGGCAGGGGTTCCTCACTTCCCCAGTTCATGCTACAAGTCAGGAATTGATGTCAGCCCCAAGAGCTTTTACATGTGTGGAAGACTCAGAGCATTTTGATTTTGCACCATAGATTGGGCCATTCCGATGGTTGCATGAAGTCCTAGCAAGAGCACATAAGTGTGAAGTGATCTTGTATTGCAAGCTTTGACCTGATTTTGCCCTTCTACATTGTTACAGTGGTATGACAAATTTCAACATTTAGAAGGAAAATAAAAGCAAAGTATCTAGGGAGATGAAAACCAGGCATTTTTTTCAAATGTCTGAGAGCTGAGCGTTCTTACAAAATATGGCTGCCAAACCATGCTGCCTCCTGCTAGACCTCTGTGAGTCAAGGCAGTTATGCTCTTTATACTGGAGTTCCTCACTTGTTAAATGGCTCAGCAGCCCTCAGTTTTCCCCTCTGTAAAGTGGAGAATTAAGGTCAGTCATGCATAGCTGTGAAGCTGTCCACTCCAGTCCTGGCTTCCTGCCCTGCTGGCTCACCATTCTGTCCCACCCTGGCTTTCTGCTTCCAGGGTTTGGTTCTTTGCCCTGTGTCCTCAGTGCCTGCTCTGGGAATGTCAAGTCTACTTCCTGCATTGACTTGTCTGTCATGGGTGCTGGGAGCAGCAGCCAGAATTCACGGCCCCGAGTCCTGCTCAAGGCCCCCACCTTGGCAGAAATGGAGGAGATGAACACATCCGAGGTCAGAGTCCATGGAGATTTCTGGTGAGAACATGCAGGAGGAGGGTCAGGGAAGCCAGCAGAGCTGAACAAGGCCAGGGAGCAGTAGGCTGCTGCTCTCAGCTGCCTTTTGGGGGTGGGCAGGTGGGGCCTCTTCCCCATCTTGGTGGCTCAGGAGTGGCCTTAAGACACTTCTTCCTACACCAAAAAAGGCTAAAAACACCAGGTGTACACAGCCCCTGGCCATAGCACTTCCCTTAGAGAATCGAGGGGTAGCACTGAGTCTCCTATACTCCTCAAGGGCCTTCCTACTCCTGAGTGGGCCTCCGTCACCATCCAGCTCCCTCCTACCTATCATCTTGTGGCCTGGAAGGTGGCAGCCCCCAGGTGATATGAGGAGCTGGTCTCAGTGAGGGTCCCTGTTCTGCTGTCACTTCCCTCTGAGTGTGGCACTCCCTCACTCCAGGCCCATCTTGGTGGGCTCAGCCTCCTGCCAGAGGTCCATCTTCTCCAGGACTTTTTGGAGGTATCAGGAGGGTCCAGTTATTGAGGCAGTTGCTATGAACTGTCCAAAAGACAGGAGGGCTGGTGGGGGGTGGGGGATAACCCAAGGCTACCTTGTACCCTGCAGCACCCCTGGGCTCACTGCCTCAGTGCTGTGGGCAGCAGGTGCTGGGGGCAGAGGTCAGGCTGGTTATGTCTAGTACTTCTGTAGGAGGAAGACTCTCCCTGTGGGGAGGTGACGCTGAAGCGAGACCGCTCTTTTTCGGAACACGACCTGGCCCAGCTTCGGAGTGAGGTGGCCTCCAGCCTCCAGCCAGCCCCTCAGCCCCCTGGAGGGACAGAGCTGCCTCGACCCCGAGCAGGCAGCATGCACACCTGGAGGGCAAGCACCCGAGACCAGGGCAAGTGCCTCTTGCCCCAGCCCACCGTCCCTTGGATCTGTCCTGTGGGCCCATGTCTTGGCCTTGGCCCCACATCTTCCTAAGTAGGCGCATCTGGGGTGCAGGAGCTCATGCCTGCATGAAGAGTGCTCAGAGTCTCTGAGTACCTCAAACAGGCCTTGCTCTTTCCACGGGTAAACTTGTTTTTTTTGTTTTTTTTTTTTTAAATCAAGTAAGCAATCCATATGCATTTCAAGACATTTTCTAAAAATCTCCATGATCCTATTACCTAGAATTACTTATGATTAACATACTGAGATATAGAAAGAAAGCTAGCCAGGCCTTTCAGTCCTTTTCTCTGTGGACAGAAGTATGAGTCTCTTGGGGCCCAGGTGAGCTCCATGGCATGCTCCTGACCTATCACTGCCACCATTTCCCACAAGCTTTCCTGCTGGAAGCCCAGAGGAAGGACTGGAGCTTAGAAGCTGAGACCTGCTGGCCACATAGGATTAGTCCCACTGTGGAGGGGCAGAGCTCCACAAACGTGGTCAGGACAGCAGTTGTCAACCTAGGAGGCGTGGCCAGGACATCTTGTCTGCCCACAAGGTTGCCCTGAGCAACCCCGCAGTTTTCTGACCACTCTCCAGATGACACATTCAGTCGTGAATTTTATTTTCAAGTGTTCAGAAATCTGGGCCAGGCCAGTCCTAAGCCTCACACCCACTTTGGGTCCCCCTTCCTGAGCTGTCCTGGGACTTGCAGACTCCATGGGGAAGCCTTCTCCTCCTGCTCACTGAGCCACCAACGTGCACTAAAGGAGGAGGGTATTGCCTGCAGTGCACACCTGCCTGCAGGGAGCTTAGAGCCCTGCTGTACCATGGGCTCCCCACATTGGCTTGTTTGTGGGCTCAGAGGACCCTTCAGAGGTCTGAAGAGCCCGGGTCCCTGGCACAGGCCTCATGTGGGCAATGTCCTTTCCACCTGAGTTCAGCTTGATTGCTGCACACACACACACACACCCCCTCCGGGAAGCACACAACATCCTGATTGCCACTGAGCACAGCACTCCTGCTGGTGGTCCTCACAGGTGTGTGTTCTTCCTCCAGTTTCCTGTCCTGTGAATGTCCAGTCTCAGCTTGACCCCATCTCCCCGTCACTCAGCAGCCTGAGCTCAGCGGATAGACCTGAGGCTTCAGTGCCAGATGCCAGACACCTGTGGCTGGTGAGCAACAGCGCAGGTTGCCCTGCGGTGGGTGGAGAGGCTCTCCAGCACCATCTTTGTCACTTCCCAGGACCAGAAACCAGCCTGGTGCTCAGGAGAGAAATCCTCCTGATGTGACTGGGTCTGGCTTTGTTTTAGGAAGTCAGGGTCCAGTTGCTGTATCCGGGGAGGTTCGTCTTTGCTGCCCTCTGGTGGGACCCATCAGCACTGCATCCCAAAGCCAGAAAAAGACCTCCTGGGCCTGAAGTTCTCAGTTGACTCCCTGTGCCCTGGGCCTGGAGGGCAATTTATGTAATTGGAAGTGTTTCTAGTGGAGACCTTGATTCTGGTGGCTGCTCTGCCACTGAATTTCTGGGTCCCATTAGGTTTAAGTTTTGTAAGCTTTGTGGTTGTAAAGAGCTAACATTTGCTGCTGCCTCCCACTTGGACTTGAGTTTCAGTGTATGATTTTATCACATGAAGTAATGGGTAAAACCAGCTGGTGAACCTCAGAGGCATCCTGCAGGTATATGGGTGAGAGGAGAACAGTGGGGCTGGCATCATTTCTTTGAGGTTTTACCAAGAGGCTTGGATGAGAACAGAGGAGGGGAATTAGGGACCACTTCTTGTTCAAGGTATAGGGGGCATCTTTTAAAATTCCACAGGCCCCATAACTGGCTTACTTGGTGGCCTTCGCTCTTGCCTGAGCATGTGGGCATGCCTCCCTTGAGAGGCAGGCTACTGGTCTCTCTGCACTTGACATGGGAACTCTTGACCACAATCAATTGGGAAAAAAAACTGGAGTAAGAACCTTTACTACCTCCAGTTGGGTGGAGAAGGCACCAGAAAGCCCTGCATGGGACAACCCACTGCAAATCTGAGAAAAAGCCCTATCTACCTCCTAATCCTGTAGCACCCTCATAGGCTGGTCCCTCCTGACATTTTGAGTTCTGTGTACCAGGTATTTGTCAAAGGTTTTACCTCAGTGGAGCTGAAACAACCCCATTTTACAGAAAAGAAAAGTGAGGTTTAGAGAAGTCCAGCATCAAGTTCTGTGCCAAGTACTAGGAGGTAAAACTGGGATTACTCAACATGGTACTGATGAGGACAGTGTACCTGCTGGGTGCAAGGGGCACACACACAGGCTGCACAGAGGGTCCCTGGAGCCCCAGGGGCAAAAAAAAAAAAAAAAAAGCACAGATCAGCAGGGGGTGGGGCTCAGTACTGAAGTCCCCTGAAGGGAGGGAAGATTTGAGCTAGTAAGCCCAAGGTGTGCCTTTGCAGGTGGGAACAAATGAAAAGGTGAAGAGATCCAGTCACGTGGTCAGTGAGGGCTGGGCAGGCTCTTGGGACCACAAGTCTGGGGACTCTGGCAGCAGGGCCTCTTTAAAGAACTGGGAGCATATCTAGCTCCCAGGAGTGGGTGAGCTGATGCACGCACTTTAGAAGGCTGCCAGGTTGTTTAGGCTGAGGCAAGGGAGATGTGGATCCCTAGGGAAGGAGAGAAGCTTGTGTGGTGACCTCTTCCTGAAGGACCTCCTCCCTGGAGTTGAGTGAGCAGGATTCTGCCCTCCAGGAGTTCAGCCACCCTGTGGAAAGCCTGGCCCTGACTGTGGAGGAAGTGGTGGATGTGCGCCAAGTGCTGGTAAAAGCCGAGATGGAGAAGTTTGTCCAAGACAAGGAGCTCTTCAGTAGCCTGAAGAGGGGGAAGGTGAGGCACCTGGATGCTTCTCTTACCACCTGGGGCTGGGTCCCAGACTCTTGCTCAGTTGTCTGGATCCCAGTGGGCTTTGAACAAAGTCAGGCTCTAACAAGGTCACTCCCTACAGATTTGCTGCTGCTGCCGAGCCAAGTTCCCACTGTTCTCCTGGCCGCCCACCTGTCTCTTCTGTAAGAGGTGAGCTTTCTGTAAGCATCTGGCTACAAACTGATGAGGGGGAGGATGTAATGTCAGCAACACTGGGAGACCTAGCCCAGCACTGCCCTTGCACCCTGAAGAAATCCTCTGGGGGACCTCTCCTCAGATAGAGCCAGGTTCTTGGCTATTTGCAAAAGGGAATTTTGGGACAAGTTAGAGTGAAACAAAGTTAGCAAGTTTATTAAGTAGAGATAAGAGCTAGTACATGCTTTAGAGTTAAGCAGGGACAATTCAGAGAGAGAGAGAAAGAGAGAGAGAGAGAGAGAGAGGTAACTAAGAAAAAAATACTACTACACATCCAAGACACATGCAGCTTCTCAAAAGAGAGAGTCACATTTGAGAGTCTTAACAATAACTATATATATATTTTTGGCTTTTGAAGTTACATTAGTCCAAGGATGTAATTTACAACTAGGCTCAAATATTAAGAGAAGTTTAAAATTAAGTTTAATAATTAAGTAAAAATATATGACGTGGTTTACTTACTTTGTTTTTTTTTGGTGGGGGCAGTACTTGGGGGACTGAACCCAAAGCTCACATATACTTGGCAAGTGCTTTACTACTGGGCTGCACCCACAGCCCATTTTTATTTATTTTTTTTATTTTGAGACAGGGTCTTGCTAAGTTACTCAGGCTGCCTCTGACCTTGAACTCATGATCCTTCTGCTCAGTCTTCCAAGTCACTGGGATTAGAGGTGTGCGCCATGGTACCCAGCTCTTTTCTTAAAGAATTTTCTTTTTGTAAATGAAATTGGAAGGTGGTTTTATGAAGTGCATTATTTGGGTTTAGGGATGAGAAAGGAGTGCAAATAAGTTTAAACTCAAAGGTTATAAACATTCTGGCCCTAAGTAAGCATAGTCTATCTGTTGGTCTCATGTCCTTGAGATCTCTTGGGAAACAAGCATTGTCTCTGGGTGGCTGTCCTCACTGATCTTGTCAGTTGTATTGAAGTTATTGAGTTTCAGCTAGCAAGAGATGTGATTAGATTCCACAGTGAGGGACTTTTTTCCAGTTCTATGTTCCCTTCATTTTCCTCTTTCTATCCCGCCCCAATAAGA
The DNA here is from genome assembly GCA_007922755.1 of Pedetes capensis. NCBI lineage: Eukaryota > Metazoa > Chordata > Mammalia > Rodentia > Pedetidae > Pedetes > Pedetes capensis. The sequence goes on from VMDO01010933.1 coordinate 65,831, forward strand.
GGCCTCTTGGCCAGCAACCCAAGAAAATTTCCTGTGGTTATAGGAATGTTGTATCATGTGCCATGTACCATGACTATGGCTATTAAGCTCTTGAGATGTGGTTAATGCAGCAGATGGATGGGATTTATCTTTTTTTTTTTTTTTTTTGCAGTACTGGGGGTTGAACCCAGGGCCTCGTGTTTGCATTCTTTGCAAGTGCTGTACCACTGAGCTGCACCCTCAGCCCATTTTTTTACTTTTTTGAGACAAGGTCTCTCTAAATTACACAGACTGCCTCTGGTCTTGAACTTGTGATCCTCCTGCCTCTGCCTCCCGAGTCGCTGGGATTACAGGCATGCGCCACTACACCTGGCTGGGATTTTTTTTTTTTTTGAATCCAATTGTTTGCTTGTTTTTTCTTTACACCTGTTGTGCCATGAATCATGGGGAACAGGCTGCAGCTCAGGCTTCTTCCCTCTAGTTCTCTGAACGTAGCATACTAGCTCTCCAGTGAACCCAGGCACTTTTCTCTTTGGCTTCTTTCTTTTTCTGATCATTTTCCTTAACATCTTTCAGGAAGCTATCTCAGATCTTACAATGCTTGATATGCTGAATATGCACATTAATTCTTTTAGTAAGAATCTTGCCCTTAATTTGTTTGGTTACAGCAATGCCAGCAGCATGCTGAGTAACAATGTAGAGATTCAGTTTTGCTCTGGTAACATCTGTGAGGTGGTCCTTTTTAACAGTGCTCATCCCTTGATGCCTACAATATCACCCTTCTTGTAGACTTGCATACATGTTGCCAAAGGAACAATTTTGTGTTTTCTTTTCTTTTCTTTCAATCCTGCAATCCTCCTGCTTTGGCCTCACAGGTGCTGGAATTACAAGTGTGTGCCATCATGCCCAGCCAAATCCATGGTTTTAATTTTTAATTTTTATTTTTTTCAGTACTGGGGGGTTGAACAACCCAGGGCCTCACATAAGCTTTACAAGTGCACTACCACTGAGCTACACCTCCCAGCCTTTTTGTCTGTTTGTTTTTGAGGTACTAGAGGGCTGAACCCATGGCCTAGCACATACTTTGTACATACAGTACTTTTCAAGTGCTCTGCCACTGAATTGTACCCCCATCCTCCTTTTTATTTTTTATCTTGAAACAGTCTTACTAAATTATGCAGGCTGCCTTTGACTTTGAACCCATGATCCTCCTGCTTCTGCCTCTTAAATTGCTGGGATTACAGGTGCGTGTCACTGTGCCTAGTTCAATTCCATGTTTTGTTTTTCCTTCTTTCTTCCTTCTCCTTCCTTCTTCTGTTGCTGCTGTTCCTCCTCTTCCTCCTCCTCCTTTTTCTTTTTTCCCCTTCTTGAATCTCAATGTTTTTATTCTTTTGTCCTTATGTTTTCTCTGCATTTCCTCCTTTTTTTTTAATTGGAAATTTTTAATGTACATCTTAATGTGATTCATTTTGACATGGTTTTCATTGTGACATTTCCATATATGAATTTTGATAAACATTATTCATATAGGTTACCCCTTACCCTCCCCTATCCTTCCCCCCATCCTTCCCATCTAAGTTTCCCATCTAAGTCTTCTCTATCTTTTGCTTAGTAACATTTTTCTATATGTCCTTGGGTTCTAGTTCTGTTTAAGATAGAAACTTTTCCTGTAGTGGTCTTTGTTTTTATCTTGTTAGAACAATTACATGCATTTTCTAGACCATTTATATTGACACCATTCTTATCCTCCTCCTTCTTCACAGGGCCTTGCACACATGCTAAGCAAATGTTCTACTAATGGAGCTAAATCTTCGGCCCTCTTTTTAAAAATTTTTTATTATTATTATTTTTCTCTTCAGTACTAGAGTGTTGAACCAAGAGCCTCACACAAGCAAGTGCTGTATCACTGAGCTATACCTCCAGCTCCCTTTAAAAATTTTTATTTTGAAACACTGTCTTGCTAAGTTTTACAGGCTGCCTCTGGCCACGAACTTGCAATCATACTGCCTCAGCTTCTTCTGGGGCTAAGACTATAGTTATGCCCCAGTAAGCCTGCTTAAATTAATTTAAACTTAAATAGGTAAGGGACACATGCTTCTAGCTAAGATGGAGTAACAGCCACCTTCCAGCTGAAAAAGTCATACCTTGACTCTCATACACTTATTCTAATTTTCTTCAGTTTCAGTTTGAACCTATATATGAACAGTTGATGGTCTGATCCATAATCAGTACCTGGTCTTGTTCTCTCTTTTGATATTGAGGTTTTCCATTGCCTTTTCCCACAAATGTAGCCAGTTTGGTTCCTGTATGTTCCATCTGATGAATTCCATGTCTATAGTCACCATTTATGTTGGTGAAAAAAATATATTTGCAATGAAAAGGTCATTGGTCTGATAGAATTCTATCATGCAATCTCCAGCATCAATTTTGTCACCAAGATGCTATTTTTAACTACTGGGCCTTCTTGTTTGTTCCCCTACATGTCTGTCAGTTTCCCATACTGTAGGGGCTTGCATGTGCTGCTGTGCTGAAAGCTATGATGCTGGTATTACAGATACCAGCAGAGTCACCCATGGTGGACAGGTTTCAGCTGAGCTTCTAGACTAAGACAGACTAGGGATAAAGACACTAACCCACTCCTAAAACCATTAGCCAGGCTGGGATTTAGCTCAGTTGGTACAGCACTGCTCTGCAGTCTCTGAGGTCCCAGGTTTGATTCCCAGCACTGCAAAAATGTCAGAAAACACGGTAATCCACTCCCAAGGCAATCCCAAAACAGAAAACCCTATGAGGGTTGCTATGAGTCAGACATGACTCAACGGCACCTAACAATGAAACAATTAACCATTGAAAACTCTATGAGTAGCAGAGAAACATTGGCAGGTACAGTACCAGAAAATGAGTCCCCCAGGTTGGAATGCACTCAAAAGATGACTGGGGAAGAGTTATCTCCTCAAAGTAGAGTCTACCTTAATGATGGGAATGGAGTAAAGCCTCAGGGACCTCCATTTGCTCATGTGGCATGACTCAAAATGAGAACATTGTAAACATCCATTAATAATTGGAACATGGAACATACATAGTATGAATCTGGGAAAATAAGAAATTGTCAAAAGGGGACTGGAGTGCATAAACATCAACATTCTAGGCATCAGTGAGCTAAAATGGACTGGCATAGGCCATTTTGAATAAGATAATCGTATGGTCTCCTATGCCAGGAATGACAGATTAAAGAGAAATGGGGTTGCATTCATCATCAAAAAAGACATTTCCAGCTGGCGTGGTGGCTCACGCCTGTAATTCCAGCGACTTGGGAGGCAGAGGCAGGAGGATCACAAGTTCGAGACCAGAGGCAGTCGGCGTAACTTAGTGAGACTGTGTCTCAAAAACTAAAAAAATGGGCTTGGGGTGCAGCTCAGTGGTCCAGCACTTGTAGAGCATGCAAGCACAAGGCTCTGGGTTCAACCCCCAAAACTGCAAAAAAAAAAAAAAAAAAAAAGACATTTCCTTTTTTTTCTTCTTTTTTTCTT
>VMDO01010934.1:0-19470 GCA_007922755.1 Pedetes capensis
TACAGATTTCTCATGAGCACAATTAGGTGTTCTGGTATTCCCATTTTCCAAAGTGTTATCCATAATTTGTTATGATCCACACAACCAAATGCTTTTGCATAGTCAATAAAACCTAGATAGACATCTTCCTGATGTTCTCTGCTTTGAGCTAATATCCACCTGACATCAGCAATGATGTCCCTGGTTCCCCACCCTCTTCGGAATCCTGCTTGATTTTCCAGTAATTCCCTGTCTATATACTGCTGCAGTCGCTTCTGAATGATCTTTAGAATTTTGCTGGTGTGTGATACTAATGATATTGTCCAATAGTTTGCACATTCAGTTGGATCCCCTTTTTAGGGAATAGGCACAAATATGGATCTCTTCCAGTCAGTTGGCCAAGTAGCTGTTTTCCAAATCTGTTGGCATAAACATGTTAACACCTCCAGTGCTGCATCTGTTTGTTGAAACATCTCTATTGGTATCCCATCAATTCCTGGAGCCTTGTGTTTTGCCAGTTCTTTCAAGGCAGCTTCCACTTTGTACTTCAATACCATTGGTTCCTTTTCATATGCAACCTCTTGGAATGGTTGCTCATCTACCAATTGTTTCTTGTATAATGACTCTGTGTATTCTTCCCATCTTCTTTTGATGTTTCCTGCATCATTTAATATTTTCCCTGTAGAATCTTTCACTACTGCCACTCGAGGCTTGAATTTTTTCTTCACTTCCTTAAGCTTGAGAAACGCAGAGTGTGTTCTTCCCTTTTGATTTTCTGCCTCCAGCTCCTTGCACATGTTATTATAATATTTATTTTTTTCTTTTCGAGTGCCTAGCAGGCTTACAATGGGAAAATTCTTGAATGACTTCCAACAGAGTAAATTCCTTGAGTCAACACAAACAAAAGCCTTTGTACCAACAGCCCTCCAGTAAACAAATGATTCTGATAAGTTAAAGCACCAATTTCTCATACAATGGACTCAGTGGGGTGACACACAGGTAATAGTTAACTGCCCCTAATTCCCGCATAAAGTTAGAATAATTAATGATTTAGACACAGGATTTGTAGGTGGTCAGGTCATCTTGGTTTATCTCTTTGAAGTAAAGTGATTTAGCTCAAGAATCATCCTATACCCTGATAACCACCTGACCCTCCATGATGATATGATTGTTCTATTGTTCTGTTGAAAATACTTTGATGTTACCTATTACCTTGTCCTGAGGCTTAATGAATCTCAGTTTTGTATAAAAAACTGAGCTATCGGAGCAATAAACGGAACAGAATCACACTGCTTCCGAGTTGCTGTGTCTCTGTCTCCCATCTTCGGCTCCTTACCTGCCTTCAGGGACCCCTGGATCCTAGGCTGTAGCTGGACTGCAGCAGGGTAGCAACTTTTTTCTTTTTCTTTTTTCTTTCTTTTCTTTTCTTTTCTTTTTTCTTTTTTCTTTTTTTCTTTTTTATTTTTTCTTTTTGAGAAAGAACCTTACTTTGGAGCCCAGGTTGGCCTGAAACTCGCTATGTATCTCAGGCTGGCTTTGAACTCATGGCAATCCTCCTGCTTCAGCATCCCGAGTACTGGGATTACAAGTGTTTGCCACCATGTAGGGCTGAAAAATTATTACACAAGGAGATTTTGCATAAGATAAATTAGTTCCTTAATATGTCTTACCTCCCTAGATGTTAAAGTACTATCTGATAAAGGAAGGCTCCACCAATAACGGCTTAGGTTGAGAAGCAAAGTCAAAGTAGCTACGGTTTTGTGTTGCAGTTCCTCCTCTGCACTGGAACTACTTAACATTAGTGGACCTCCGGGTTCAAACTTTTCTCTCCCATCTATAGTACTCCCTCACTCCCTTGGTCATCCCACCTGGGACCATGCCTTTAAATACTAGTGACATGCTGATGCCTTCCCCCAAATTTGCATCGCTAGTCCTAATCTTTATATCCTGAACTTCAGAATGATATATTCACTTGTTTCCATGGCATCAAAACTCAAGGTAGGTAGGCATTGTGGCACACATCTGTAATCCTAGTACTCAGGAGGCTGAGGCAGGAGGATTGAGAGTCTGAGGCCAGCTGGGCTACACAGCCAGTTCAAGGCCAAGAAGGACTAAACAGTAAACCCCTGTCTCAACAAACAAACAAACAAACAACACCAAAAACCTCTAAAGCTACCCTTTTTTTTTTTTTTTGTGGTACTGGGGGTCGAACCCAGGGCCTCGCACCTGCATGTTCTGCAAGTGCTGGACCACTGAGCTGCACCCCCAGCCCATTTTTTTACTTTTTGAGACAGGGTCTTGCTAAGTTATGCAGACTGCCTCTGGTCTCCAACTTGCGATCCTCCTGCCTCCACCTCCCAAGCCGCTGGGATTACAGGCATACGCCACCACGCCCGGCACTAAAGCTACCCATTATTGAGCTGCTACTTTTCTTGCCAAAATTCCTCTTCCTGCATTCTTCACTTTCTCCCTCATCCCAGTGCATATCTCCCTGTTCTACTGTGATCATACTGGTACAAACACTACCCTCTATGTTTGGAATATTGCAATAACCTCTTATCAGGCTGTCCCACTTCTACCCTCTCCCATATTCAAGCTACTTCCCACAGACCAGCCAGAGGGATTCTGTTGACATGTAAGTCAGGTCATCATATCTCTCTAATTCAGAGCTCTCACAGAACATTCAATCTCTCTCCTTACAGAAACAAAACTTATCTCAGCAACCTATAAGGCATAGGAGGATGACCCTCTCCATACCTCTTTGACTGTATCTCCTTCCACTTTTGCACCACAACTCTGTTCCAGACTCCTTACTGGTTCTTGAAACTTCCAGGCATACCCGCATATCAGGGCCTTTGCCCTTGCTGTTATTTCTGCCCAAAGTACTATTTTCCTCTATATGCCAATGGCTTTGTTCCTCATCTCCTTTGGGGATTTATTCCAAGATCTCATTGAGACTGTCCTCAACAGCTTTATTTAAAGTTAAAACTTTTCCCAGAACTCCCTGATTCCCTTATTTTTCTCCATAGCATTTTCCACTACCAGAGAGAAATTGTATACTGTGTCTTGTTTAGTTTATTATCTGTCTATAATAACTGACTGTCCCCATACCCCCATCTCCACTAGGGCATAAACTTATTAGTTTTGTTCATTCTTGTATCCCTAGCACTGGATACAGTAACTATCATACAGAGGACACTTCATAAAGGTGTTTTTTTGTTTGTTTGTTTGTTTGTTTATTAAAAAAAGGCCTTAGCTGAATGCCATGCCCCATGCCTGTAATTCCAGAGGCTTGAGAGGCTAAGGCAGGAGAATCATGAGTTCGAGGTCAGAGGCACAATTTAAAATAACAACAACAACAACAACAACAACAACAACAACAACAGCCAGGCACAGTGGCACATGCCTGTAATCCCAGTGACTCCGGAGGCAGAGGCAGGAGGATCACAAGTTCGAGACCAGAGGCAGTCTGTATAATTTAGCAAGACCCCGTCTCAAAAAGTAAAAAAAATGGGCTGGAGGTGCAGCTCAGTGGTACAGCACCTGCAAAGCATGCAACCCCCAGTACCACCAGAAAAAAAATTATTATTTAGAAAAAGAAAAAAACTGCCTGGCAGTTTTCACCTGTAAGGCAGAGGCAGGAGGATCTAGAGTTAGAGGCTATAGACCAGCCTGAGCTGCATATCAAGGACCCCTGTTTGTTTGTTTGTTTGTTTGTTTTTAAAGTGGGGCATGGTGACCTAACCCTGTAATACCAATATTTAGGAGGAGGAGATCAAGTTCCAGGCCAGTCCCGGCTACCCAGCAAGACCTTGTTTTTCTCCTCTCCTCCTTCTCTCTCTCTCTCTTTCTCCCTCAGTACTGAGGGTTGAACCCAGGGCTTCATGCATACTACCCAAGTGCTTTACCACTGGGCTACAACCCCAACTGGCACTGTAGGTGTGTGGAACGGCCAGCTTGTTATGGGTGTGTCTTGCGGCAGACTTCTTTGATCTTATACTGAATTTTGGCTACAAAATCAGGTTGCCTTCCCTGAAGGCTAACTGACAGGGACACCAGGAGGCTGAGAGCAGCAGGCCTTTCAACAGTGTAGACAATCTACCTGGGAAATTGCAGCCGGCTGTTGGAAGACTATTAGCTGGATTTTGGAGGTGAGCTGCAAAAGCTGTGTTGCCTTGTTTTTCGCTTGGCTGCCAATTTGTAGTTTCGGTGACCTTGCATAAGTCATTCTCCACTAGATTTATTGCCCAGAGCTAGTATGGCTCTGTGGAGGCTGGATGGACTTTCCTTTACTGGTTGGGCTACTGAATCATTAACACGGATGATATCTGCCAGGATTTCTTTAGCTGTGATGCCTAAAACCCATCAGAAGGTCCAAAGGATGACCCTGTATGACATGTGACGCACTGCTTCTCCAACCTGAGGGCTTCATTTGAACTACCCTGGTCTCTGGTAGAAGAACTATACTAGGGTATACTGTGGGCGCATGGCCAGTAGCCCTTTGGTCCAACAGCTTAGGCACTAAGAACCTTTCTTCCGTTTTCTTCACTCGAACTGACAATAAGGCGGCCTGGAGGGAGGCAGGCTAGGGCCACACCAGAGCTCCCGCCAAGGACTTAAAACTAGGGAAGGCAAAACCATCAACGAACTGGACACCTTGTTCAATTCTGGGGACAGAGTAAGCGAACTAGCGGGCCTAAGGCCGAGGCCGAACCACAACTCCCAGCAGGACCCATGAACCGGAGGGGAAGCGTCCCTTCCCATTGGACGGCGGCGAGCAGCGTGCCCTGACTTCCTGTCCCAAAAGGCAAGCTCCGCCCCCTGCGCGTGGGGCACGGCGGGAGTAGAGTGGGCGGGACTCGCCGCTGGACTCCATCTCCCGGCGGGCCGAGCGCGGAAGACGACGGCGCGGCGCCTTTGTGAAAACAGCAGCCAGCAGGGAGGAAGTTCCGGTCTTCGCGACGCTGGGTCGGTGGCGGCGGCTGAGTAGGAGGAGCGGGCCGCGAAGGCTTCGCCGCTTCGGTAAGGGTCCCTGACGGGGGAAAGGGCGTGCCCGAGCGTGCGGGGAGGGAGTCAGCGGGCCGGGCCACTCTGGACGTCTTGGGCTCACGCAGCCTGGAAGGCGCTACTTCGAAGTCGCGGGGTGGCCGCGGCCCCGCTCGGGAAGAAGAGAGCCAAGCGGCGTTGTGGTGAGGGTGGCGCCGCCCGCGGCGGGAACGCCCAGGAACGGTCGTGGGCCCGGGGCGGGGCCCGGCGGGGCGGTAGAATTACCGGTCCCCCGGCTAAGCGGCCTGTTGTGGGTCATTGGGTCCGCGCGGGGTGGCGGCTCTGTGCTGCTAATCTGCGGCGCTGCAGGCCTTCCCCAGCTCCCGCTTCTTATCCCGGTCTGAGGCATCGTTAGTGTGGCAGACTTTCCTGTGCCCAGAACGTACCCTCGCCCGCAGACTCGGACGTCCAGACCTGAGTGGGCTCCACCACGCTAAAGGGCGCGAGAACTCCGACGGGGCGGTAGAACCGGGAGGCGGGGAAGTGGTGTGGTGTGTTCTGCGCCCGTTGGGCGAGTGTAAGCGGAGAGAGATGTTTCTTTGAATTCGCGCATTTTTCTTTTAACTTTAGAATTGATGTGCTAATAGGTTCAGCTTTTTAAAATAAAAAGTCCTGTTTTGTAGGTCGTATAAACTGAGGGTAATTGTATTATTACTTATTTTGCATATTCTAGATTTGCTTGTGAAGTTCAGAGTGGTTGGATCTAAATGAAGGAGTTGAGTACTATCTGATGTACCTAGTCACCTGATTCATTTTCTAAACTCGAGATTCTCCCCTTTGGTTAGTTCCCACTTACCTGTTCAGTAATGCCACCAGTTTGAATGATTTAAATACGTTGCATTGCCTCCCACCCGCCACTCAGCCAGGGAGCTCTCTCCCACTGGGCTACATCTGCAGCCCCCAGCTACCAAACTTGTGAGGACTTTAGGAAGAGGTGTCAAAGACTGGTGAGTGACAGTAAGATTGGCGATGTGGAAAGTAATAATAAATTACTCTTTCGGTGAAACACGTAAGTTGAATCTGAATCTTGACTCCTTAACTAGCACCTATCTAGATACTTTACTTATAAGAGAGTTAACAAGTGGTTCTGGACAGTCCTAACACCCTTGTTGGGGATTAAATCCAGGACCTTGCGCATGCTAGGCAAGCCCTACCACGGAGGTGCTTGCCCGGCTCTCCTTACAGAATTTTGTTACAAGACGTGAGGTTATTATTCTTGCCTTTAGGATCTCAGATTATTGCAATTTTCAGGCAAGGGAGAACTGCTAAAGGGAAAATTGTAACGGGAAGTTACTAAATGTACTGTTCAGGCAAATTTTTACCAAGATTATGTTCTACCACCCACATGTTTAGATGTATAATGTTAATAATATGATTCATAGTTGCATAGGGATTAAAACTACTGAAAAGTTGTGAAATTTTAAAGATCTTAAGTCATTCCTTGAAGGAGTCTTTTAGCTATACGCCAAGGATATAGAATTACATTTCCTGTTAGTCTCCCGGCTGGGATTTAGCTCAGTTGGTAGAGCGCTGCGCTGCAGTCTCTGAGGTCTAGAGTTCAATTCCCAGCACCACAAAAATGGGAGAAAGGCCTGGCAATCCACTCCCAAGGCAATCCCGAAACAGTCATTGAAAACCCTATGAGGGTCGCTATGAGTCGGATACCGACTCGAGGCCACCTAACAACAACAACAATTAGTCTCCCACACATTCATTTTGTTCACTTAATTAACTGACACCCATTGAGTGTCTTTTATAACCCTGTCGCACTGTAAGACTCACTGTAGGGTCTCAAAAATCAGATAGGGATCGACTCCCTACCCCTTTACTCACTCTTCCCTGCCCCTCCAGTACTCTGGGTTGAACCCAGGGCCTCACTCTGCTGGGCAGGCCCTCTGTTACTGAGGTGCACCCCCAGAACCTTTTTTATTTTATTTTATTATTTTGGAGACAGGATGTCACTAGGTTGAAAAGGCTGCCTCTGACCTTGAACTTGGCATCTTTCTGCCTCAGCCTCCCAAGTCACTGGGATTATAGGTGTTCACCAGGATGTCCAGGTTGACCAACTCATTGATGTTGGTGAAATTGCCTAATTTCTCTGAGCCTTAATTTCCTCATCTGGAATGAGGTTGATAAATATAGCCACCTCATAGTTTTTTTGTAAGATTTATTATGTAATATGTAGTGGCCATAGGGCAGTGCCTGGTATGCACAAATGTCCACTAAATATTAGCTACCACTATTTTTTTAAAGACAACTTTATTGAGATACACCTCACACCATATAGTCTTCCCATTTAAAGTACATATTTCAAAGGTTTTTTGGTGTATTGCACTTTTAATTTTTCTTTTTCCAATACTGGGTCCTTGTTTATGCTAGGCAAATGCTCCACCACTGAGCTACACCTCCTACCCTACCCTTTTAGTTGGTTTTTTTTTTTTTTTTTTTTTTTTTTTGCAGTACCAGAGCTCTGAACCAAGGGCCTCACACATACTTTGCAAGCACTCTGCCACTGAGATGCACTATCAACCATTTCTTTATTTTTTATTTTGAGACAAACTCTTGCTAAGTTATGCAGGCTGCCTCTTGCCTCAAACTCAAGATCCTTCTGCTTCAGGCTCCTGAGTTGCCAGGATTACACCATGCCTTCTAAAATTTATTTCTATTTTTTATCATTTATTTACTTTCTTATTTTTGAGACAGTGTCTTACTGTGTATTACAGGCTATCCTGGAACTTGATTTGTAGACCTTGAATTTATGGTCTACACACACCTTCCTGCCTTGGCCTCCCAAGTGCTGGGATTGCAGGCATGTGCCACCATGCAATGCTATTTTTTATTTTTTGAGACAGATTCACTAAATTGCACAAGCTGCCTCTGATCTTGAAACCTGCAGTCTTCTGCCTCAGCCTTCTAAGTATCTGGGATTATAGCTGTGTGCCAAGGCACCTGGCTTGCATTATTAGTTCTTTAGATTATAAATATATATTCTTAGATATATTGTAACAAAATTTATCTTGTAAACCTTTTATTTTCCTTGGGTTTAGGGGTTGAACCCAGGGCCTTGAAGGTACTAAGCCAACACTCTTACCACTGTGCTACACTCCCACCCCCAAACCACTTCAAAATATACAATTCATTGGCATTGGTTATATTCACAATGTAGTGCAACCAACAGTGGCTATCAGAAAACTTTTCATCACTCTGAACTGAAACTCTGTAACCATTAAGCAAGTTACTCCCATTTCTCTTTCTAGCTCCTGGTAATCTCTAATCTACTTTGTTTCCTTCTAGTAAATTCTAATTTACCTCATTGCTCTATGAATTTGCTGTTCTAGGTACCAGGTATTAAAGGAATGATAAAATATTTGTCTTTTTTTTTTGGTGTTTATTTCTGGCCTGTTTTACTTAGTATGCTACTTAAGGTAGTATGTATCAAAACTTCATTCCTTTTTATGATTGAATAGTATTCCTTGTGTATATAGACCACATTTTTTAAAAATGCGGCTATCTAGGGTAGACACTTGGATTGTTACTAGTTTTTGGCTGTAGTGATTACTGTTGCTGTGAACATTGGTATGCAGATATCTTTTTGAGTCCCAGATGTATTTATTTATTTATGTTTTACGATATTTTGCAGGATCAAACCTTGGAATGGACAGGGATACAGAGAGGGGGGGAGGAAAAGTGCACTACTGCAGAGTTTAATCCCCACTCAGCCCCATTTTAACTTTTTTTTTTTTTTTTTTTTTTTTTGAGACAGTGTCTCACCATATAACCCTGCTTGGCTTGGAACTCCTTATGTAGCCTAGGCTGGCCTCCAGGTCAGTGATTCTTCTTGCTTCCCCTCCCCAAGTGCTGGAATTACAGATGTGTACATGCCAAAATAGGGTTTTCAATGGCAGATTGTTTCGGAATTGCCTTGGGAGTGGGTTGCCCCATCCTCCCATTTTTTGCGGTGCTGGGAATCGAACTCAGAACTTCAGAGACTGCAGAGTGGGACTGCACCAACTGAGCTAAATCCCAGCCCCTTTAGCCATTGAAAACCCTGTGAGGGTTGCTATGAGTCGGATACCGACTCGACAGCACCTAACAACAACAACAACAACAACATGCCAAAATACCCATCTGTGTGTGTGTGTGTGTGTGTGTGTGTGTGTGTGTGTGAGAGAGAGAGAGAAGGGGGGGGGGTTCTTGCTTGGCAGCCCAGGCTGGCCTCAAACTCAGTCCTCCTTCCTTGGCCTTCTGAGTGCTGAGATTATAGTTGTGAACTGCCACACTCAGCTCTATTTTAACCACTTTTAACTGAGCTGTTCAGTGGTATTAAGTACATTTTCATTGTTGTACAAACACTACCATCCAGCTTCGGATATTTTTTTCATCTTCTCAAACTGAAACTCTATACCCATTAAACAGTAACACATCATTCTTGAATTTGACTGCTCTAGTTATCTTTTTCCCCCTCTCTCTTTCTATCTACTGGGAATATCTCACTTAAATGGAATCATATATTTGTCCTTTTGTGACTAACATTTAATTTAGAGTAATATCTTCAGGGTTCATCTATATGGTAGCATGTATCAGAATTTCATTCCTTTTTTAGAGTGAATGATACTTCATCATATGTATGTGCCACATTTTACGTGTACATTCATCCATTGATGGACATTTGAATTGTTTCCACTTTTGACTATTGTGAATGATGAAAGTATGAACATGGGTGTACAAAGGTCTGTTCAGGTCTTTGGTTTCATTTCCTTTATGTAAAGACCAAGAAGTGGAGTTACTGGATCAAATGTTTGTGTGTATGTGTGTTTGTTTTCTATTTTGGGGATTGAACACAGGGCCTTGAGTTAGGAACGTGCTCTACCATGGGGCCATACTCTCAGTCCTGTATGTTTGTATTTTATTTTATTTATTTCTTGCAGTACTAGGGGTTTGAACCCATGGCCTTGAGCAGGCTAGGAAAGCACTCTGCCACTGAGCTTCACCTCAGCCCCTTTTTTATTTTTTGTTTTGAGACAGGTCTCGCTAATTTGCAAAGGCTGCCTCTGGTCTTGAACTCACTGTTCCTCCTGAGTTGCTAGAATTACAGTCCTGTGTCATGGTGCCCTGCTATTCCTAAGTTTTTGAGGAAACACCATATGATGGCTGTACTATTTTATGCTCCCACCAGCAGTGCACAAAATGATTCTATAATAGACTGAATTGTGCCCTCTCTAAATTCATTTTTCAAAGCCCTGGTCCCCAATATGAGTGTGAGTTTATTTGGAGATAAGTGGGTTTTGTTTTGTTTTATTTGATAGGATCTCTCTTTGTAGCCCAAGCTCGTCTGGAATTTTTGATTCTCCTGCCTCAACCTCCTGAATGCTGGGTTTACAGGCTTGTGTCACCATGCCTATCTTGTGAGGTGGTGTTTTTTTTTTTTTTTTTTTTTTTTTTTTGGCGGTACTTGAGGTTGAACCCAGGGCTTTGCACATACTTATTGAGCTGCACCCCCAGCCCATTTTTAATTTTTTATTTTGAGTCAAGGTCTTATTAAGTTACTGCCTCTGGCCTTGAACTCACAATCCTCCTGAGTTGCTGGGATTCTAGGGATGTGCCACTGTGCCTGGCTCTTGTGAGTATTTTTGTATAAGTCTTGTTTTCATTGTTGTTGTTAGATGCTGTCGAGTCAGATCTGATTCATGGAGACCCTCATAGGGTTTTCAGTGGCTGGTTGTTTCAGGATTACTTCAGGAGAGGATTGCCACATCCTTCTCCCATCTTTGTGGTGCTGGGAATAGAACCTGGGTCCTCAGAGAGCACCGAGCAGCACTCTAACCAACTGAGTTTAGCCCTAGCCCTTGTTTTCGATAATCTCAAATACTGAAAAGTGGAGTCACTGGTCATAGTGTAGTGTTTGTCAGATCAATTTCCAAAACAATTGTACAACTTTGCATTCTCTCTAGCAGTATATGAGAGTTCTGATTGTTGGACATTTCTTTTATATTTGACTTGGTACCTTTTTAATTTTAGCCATTGTAGTGGTTGTGTACTGGTATCTCATTATGATTGTAATTTGTGTTTTCCTATTGGCTAATCATAGCATGTTAAATGTGTTGTTAATATTTATTAATATTTTTGTCTGTTTATTTTTTAATTTTTTAAATTATTTTTACTTATTTATTTATTTTGTGGTACTGGGGGTTAAACCCAGGGCCTCTCGCTTTCATGCTCTGCAAGTGCTGGACCACTGAGCTGCACCCTATGAGCCCATATTTTTACTTTTTGAGACAGGGTCTCACTAAGTTACGCGGACTGCCTCTGGTCTCCAACTTGCGATCCTCCTGCCTCCGCCTCCCGAGCCTCTGGGATTATAGGCATGCGGCACCACGCCTAGCTTCTGTTTAGTTTTTAAGGATGTCTTTTGACTAGGTGGTGGTGGCGCACACCTATAAATCTCAGTACCCTGGAGGCAGAGGCAGGAAGATCAGCAGCAAGTTTGAGGCCAGCCTGTTCTACATAGTGAATTCTAGGTGGGGCTACCTAGTGAGACTCTACCACAAACAAACAAAAACAAACAAAACAAGAGAGAAAATTTTTCTTTCTTTTTTCACAGTGCTAGGCATTGAACTCTGGGCTTTGTGTGTGCTAGGGAAGCACTCTACCACTGAGCTATATCCCCAGCCCAGGAGAAAATTTTTCTGACCTTAGTATCAATAAAAATTTCATAGGCAGTATCCAGAAAGCACTAACCATAAAAATACTTTTTAAAATGGACCTAGGGATTGCTCGGTGAGCACTTTACTACTGAGCTGCATCTCTAGACATCTTCTCTATTTTCTTTTAAAAGCTTTACAGTTTTAGCTTTTACGTTTGTCTTTGGTTCTTTTTAAATTATTTATTTATTTATTTTTGTTTTTTAAGATAGGATCTCACTATGTAGCCCAGACTCCCCTTAAACTCATTGTGTAGTCCAGGCTAGCCTGGAACTTGTGAACCTCCTGCTTCAGCCTCCCTAGTGCTCAGATTGCAGGTGTGAACCACCATGCCTACCAATTTTTAATAGAAATTACTATGATTTTTTAATGATAAGGTCTCACTATAACAATTTTTTCCCTTTTTTTGTGAAATAGGTCTTACTATGTAGCCCAGGCTGGCCTGGAACTTTCAAGCCTCCTTCCTCATCAGTGCTAGGATTACAGGTGTATGACACCACACTTGACTTTATATTGTTTCAATTAAATTTTTTCAAAGCATCTGGCTTTAGATTAATAGTGTGTTATTTTTTATTTTTTTATTTTTTGCAATATTGGAGAGTTGAACCCCCGGCCTTGTGCATGCTAAGCAAGATTTCTACCATTGAGTTGCACTCCTAGCCCTCTTATTTTCAGTTTTTATTTTAAGAGAGGGTCTTGCTAAGTTGTACAGACTGCCTCTCTCCTAGTCTCACCATCTTCCGGCCTCAGCCTCCCAAGTTACTGGGATTACAGATGTGTGCCATGGTGCCTGGTTTACAAATTATAATTATTAATGCATGTTAATTGTATAAATTAGTGGGCTTTACTGTGGCATTTCCATACATGCATGTATTATGTTTTGAAGATATCCACCATCAAAAATTTTTTTTTTCCTTTTTTTAAAGGACAGTTTTGCTGGATATAGAATTCTTTGTTGAGTATTTCCTCTCCAATATTTAATTTTTCATCCTACTGCCTTTTGGCCCAAGATTTTTGATGAGAAATTGATAATCTTACTGAGGAATTCTACTATGTAATGAATAACCACTTGTCTCTTGCTGCTTTAAAGATTCTTTGTCTTGTGGCAATTTGATCATAATATGTCTTGGTGTGAGTTTATCTGTCTTGTGAGCTTCTTGGATTCGCAAATTCCTGTCTTTCATCAAATTTGGGGATTTTTTTTGCCTTTTTATCATTTTACCGCTGTTAGTGACAGTTACATATAAGATTATTTTATTCCTGCACCTCCTCTGTTGTTTCTTCCTTATATTTGTTCTTTTTCTTTCCTACTTGGTGAGATTAGGCTTTCTTTTCTTTTCTTTCTTTTTTCTTTCTTTCTTTCTTTTTTTTTTTTTTTTGCAGTACTGGAGGTTGAACCCAGGAACTCACGCTTGCATGCTTTGCAAGTGCTGAACCACTAAGCTGCTGCCTCCAGCCCATTTTTTAACTTTTTTGAGGCAGGGTCTCATTAAGTTATGCAGACTGTCTCTGGTCTCGAACTCAAGATCCTCCTGCCTCTGCCTCCCAAGCCGCTGTGATTAACAGGCGTGCTCCACCTTGCCCAGCTCGGATTAGGCTTTCTTTTCAAGGAAACTTGTCCGGTATTAGCCAAGTGATAACCATCTTGCTGGGGTTAATGCCTACTTAGACTACTTTCCCAATACCTGACGTTTAGCATCTTCCTTAAATCTGAACTTCATCATCCTTTCAGGTGGGCACAAGTCAAGCATTGTATTTCTGTCTCAACTCTTTAGACTAAAAAGAGGCCAGGTGCAGTGGCCCTGGCCTCTAATCGCAGTGACTCCAGGAACTTGAGGCAGGAGGATCGCAAGTCCAAGACAAGGCAGCCTGCATAACTTAGTGAGACCTTGTCTCAAAATAAAAAAATAAAAAATGGACTGGGGGTGCAGCTCAGGGATAGAGTACTGGCAAAGTATGTGCAAGCTCTGGGTTCAACCTGAAGTACCACAAAAAAGGAAAGAAAAAAGAAGAGGGAGACAATCTTCGTTTGCTTGTGGAAGGTTCCTTGAAATGCCTTTTATGGTTCTTCCTTTGGTCAGAAGTCACAAAAGGCTTGAACTTAATTTTGGCTGTTGCCACTTCAGCAAAAGGGAAGAGAACTGCCATTCTTTCTTCAAATAGTCTTTTTCCCCTCTTTTTCTCTCCTCCTCCTCCTCCATTCCAGGGCTTCACACATGTTAGGCAAGTACTCTACCACTGAGCCTTCTCTTTTTTTTTTCTAGAACTTTCATGATACATATGTTGGTCTATTTGATGCTTCCTTGGTATTTTACCCACTGGTTCACTTTTGTTCCTCCTCCTCCTCCTTTTTTTTTTTTTTAATAATTTGTTAGTATTTAATAAGCCTCCCCTTGTATGGCTTCAAGATACAGGTACCCCAACACCCTTAATCTTCTCTTTAGGTCTTCTCCAAAGGACTTGACTTTCATGATAACAGGCAGCAAACTTTCTTCTCAGAGCTTTGTAGTAGCCTGCTTGGACCACATTAGTAATGGGGAGTCTCCAGCCTTGTTTTTGGCAGCATTTACCCATGTCTCCTTGCTGACCAATGTCTACAGTTTATCCAGGTTGACAGTTGGGAAGAAGCTCTGGTTCCTCTTTCAGTGGTAATGCCTACCAACTTTCCCAAAATAACCTGGCTGGTATTAGTTGAAGTTGATCCTGTGGTGATTTGCCATCAGCATTACCCTGGCCTCCTAGGTGCTTCTAGTGCTTGCTGATGTGGCTGTGCCCATGGCACATGTGGCCCCAAAGTTTCTGAGTCTTCCTCAGGAAAAAAATGCATCAAGATGGCATTTTGGTGGCTAAAAGAGTTGTTCATTCTTTCTTTCTGCTTCTTATATACAATAATTTAAATTGCCCTGTCTTCAAGTTTTCTGATCATTTCTTCTGCCTGCCCAACTCTACTGTTGAAACTCCTGGTAACGTTTTCATTGTAAGTACTTCTGGTTTTCTGAGACAGGATGTCTCTATATAGCCAAGATTGACTTTGAACTCATAAT
Organism: Pedetes capensis; assembly: GCA_007922755.1. Classification (NCBI taxonomy): domain Eukaryota; kingdom Metazoa; phylum Chordata; class Mammalia; order Rodentia; family Pedetidae; genus Pedetes; species Pedetes capensis. Next base: position 14,771 of record VMDO01010934.1, read on the forward strand.
CCTCTTGTATCAGCCTCCTGAGTGCTGGGGTTACAGGTGTGCACCACTACACCCTGCGTAGTACTGTACTTTTTGGTTCTAGATTTTTTTTTTTCTTACTGGAGTTGAACCCAGGGCCTTTCTTTACACATCCTAGGCAAGCACTCCACTACTGAGCTGTGGCTCCATCCCCCTTTCTATTTATTTATTTATTTATTTATTTATTTATTTTGAGACAAGGTCTCCTAAGTTGTGCAGGTTGCTTCTGGCTGTAAACTTGGGTTGTTCCTGCCTCAGTCTCCCAAGTAGATGTGCAACTCAGAGCCTGGCTAGTTCCAAAATTTTTGTTTGGCTCTTCTATAATTTCTGTCTCTTTGTTGATATTCATATTTTGCTTATACATTGTTTTTCTTTTGTCCATATTATTTAGTTCTTTGAACATATTTAAGACAGTTGTTTTAAGGTTGGGGGCCCAGCCCAATGGTAGCATGCTTGCCTAACACGAGCAAGGGTGTGGGTTTGTTCGGTCCTAGCATTGCCAAAAACAAAGAGACAGGTTTTTTTGTTGTTGTTGTTGTTTGTTTGTTTGTTTTTTCCCCTTTTGTTTTTAGTACTAGGGATTGAATTTGACCTTGTGCATGCTAGGCAAATGCTCAATCACTGAGCCATACCTTTGGTTCCATTTTTAATTTTTATTTGAGAAAATGTCTTACAAAGTTGTACCTGCTGCCTCTGACCTCAAACCTGCGATCCTCTTGCCTCAGGCTCCTGAGTAGCTGGTATTACAGGTGTGTGCCATGGTGCCCAAAGTCTTTGTCTACTAACTCTGATGTCTGGGCTTCATCAGAGATTGTTTCTGGATTTGTTTCTTTGATGGGGTATGTTTTTCTGTTTCTTTGTATGCCTTCTGATTTTTTTGTTGAATATTAGATATTTGACTATTACAGTGGGGCAACTTTAGAGGTTAGATTCTCCCCATTTTTCATAGTTTGCTAGTGGTTTTTAAAATTTTTACTTTGTTAAAAACTATGGTATCTTTTTTTGTGTGTGTGGTACTGAGGGTTGAACCCAGGGCCTTGCGCCTGCATGCTCTGCCAGTGCTGGACCACTGAGCTGCACCCCCCAGCCCACTTTTTTACATTTTGAGACAGGGTCTCACTAAGTTACGCAGACTGCCTCTGGTCTCAAACTTGCGATCCTCCTGCCTCTGCCTCCCAAGCCGCTGGGATTACAGGCATGCGCCACCGTACCCGGCAAAACTATGGTATCTTTTGTGACATCTTCTAAATTACTTGTGCAAAGACTGTCATGTGTGGTCACTGAAGTCTCCGTTCCTTTAGCTAATGTTCACCTAATGCTTTGACAGATTTTCTCAAGTGGCAGGAGTATAAATAAAAACAAACCAGCAAAAACAAAAGTAAAGTCTCCCTGTCTCTGCAGGCTAGCCCCTTCCTGGGGCACTCATTCAACACTTCATTTGGCTTTCTGTGAGCCTGAGAATAGCCTGAGGTGAAACCTTATGGTGTTCTCACATCTTGTATGATCATACATCTTGCCTGGGTTTATATGTGGTTCTCTGAATTTCCCTGTATACAGACTCCCTTTGAATATCCTTGTTTCCAAAGAATTTTAGCCCATCTTTTCCTTTGAGCTTCTGCCCATGAACTCTTGCCCCAAGTGTCTATGAGTCTTTAGCTTGTGCTGCAAAGGCTTTCATGAGCAGTACCTGCAGCTGTCCTGCCCATGTGGAGTTAGGTGATATGGAGACAAACACTTTGCATCTGTCATTCAGTTAGCTCTCATAACAAGGTAGAACAAATGTACACAATTTCTGAATAGTCTGTTCTCTGAGGGAGGGAGCTGGGAATTGGGCTGTCATTGGCTTTAAGAAAAAAATCACTGCTATGCTGGAGAGGAAGAAGGCAAGGACAAATAACAACATAACTTTCCTACTGTTTTGAAGATGACTTTTTTCTTTTCCCCCTGCGGTAAATGGGGGGGCTGACCTTAGAGCCTTGCACATTCTTTGTAAGTGCTCTACCATTGAGTTACCACCCCTAGACCTTTTATTTTTTAGTTTGAGATAGGGTCTTGCTAAGTCATGTAGACTGTCCTGCCCTTGGACTTGAAATCCTCCTGCCTCTGCCTCCTGAATTGCTGGGATTATAGGTGTGCATCACATTGCTTTTTTTTTTTTTTTTTTTTAATTTTTTTCTTTTTGTTTGAGACAAAATCTCACTATGTAGCCCAGACTGACCTCAAACTTGCAATCCTCCTGCCTCAACCTCTGAGTGCTGGCATTACAGAGGTACACAACCATGCCTGCTGAAGATGACTTTTTCTTGATTGGGCTTTTTTTTTTTTTTAGTTACTCTAAATCATTGTTTGTTTTCTACAGTTTTTGGTTGCTTTTGATGTTTTGTAGAGGAATGAGACTTGGAGACTTGGAATTTCCTGGTTAGCCAGTTTGATGACGTGTGGGGTTGTTTCTTTCTTTCTCTCTCCTCTCCCTCTGTAGTATTTGCGGGTTGAACCCAGAGCCTCACACATACTTTGCAAGTGCTCTACCATTGGGCTGAACCCCCATCCCACTTTTATTTTCTTTTTTATCTTGAAACAGGATCTTGCTTAGTTACTTTTAGCATTGCCTCTGGCCTCAAACTCAGTGATCCTCCTGCTTCCACATCCTCCTGCTTCCACCTCCCGAGTTGTTGGGATTACCTAGTTGTTGGGATTACCAGTGTGTGCTGTGCTTGGCTGCGTTTTCACCCTCATAATATCAAGTGACCTTTGATGCACAGAAGTTTAATTTTGATGAAGTCTACTTTAGTTTTCCTTTTTGTTCATTGCTCTTCTGGTGTCATAGTTAAGAAGTTTGCCAAATCCATGGAGATATTTCAGTAGCTGCAACGAAAGTCACGGAGTTAATTTCTCAGCTTTACTTGAGTTACATGCATGTCTTCAGAGCAATTGCTATGGGGAGGATAATAAACTATTCTATTTAGCGGGCTGGATGTTGTAGGATTAGCCACATGGACTGAGAATGAGGTTAATGCTAAGATGCTGTTCCCAAAAATGAAAGGCAAATAGATGCTAGGAAAATTATTATATATTATTTAATTTAGTAAATGTGAAACATTCTTAGCACATTAAAAAGTTTTGATGCCCCATAATATACATTTTTAATTGAAAATATATTATTTCTTGTTATAAATCAATATATAAACATTTAAAAGTAACTTCCAAGCCAGATGTGGTGGCATACTTCTGTAATCTAGCACTTTTGAGGCTAAGGCAGGAGGATCATGAGCTCAAGGTCAGCCTGTGTGGTACATAGTGAGATCCTGTCTCAAAAACAAACAAACAAACAAAAACTTAAAAATAAGAATAAAAGAAGTAACTTCCAATAATATCCCTGCTAATGTGGTGATAGGCCAAGGAGTGGATAACTATTTAGGTTTTACTTCATGTTCTAAAGTTTTTACTCTTTTTGTGGTTTATTTTATACAGGTATTGCTCTAACTAGAAATTTATAGGAAAAGGATCTACTTATTGAGACCCTCTTGACATAGAAAGAGATGTGGGGGGATTCTCGATCTGCTAACAGAACAGGACCTTTTCGGTAAGTCTTGAAATTTGAATATTGAAATGGTTAATATTTTAATAATTATTATATAGTGTAACATTTTAGCCTACTGTAAAGGCAAATATTTACTTTGTGGAGAAGAAATAGCTCTCACTTTTTTGAAATTATTTAAAACCTTCTAATCAGCTGGGTACTGGTGGCACACACCTGTATTCCCAGCAACTTGGGAGATCGGAGGTGGGAGGATCATGGGTTCGAGGCAGCCTATAAAACTTAGTGAGATCCTGATTCAAAATAAAAAATGGATTGGGGGTGCAGCCCTGTGGTGGAGCACTTGCAAAGTATGTGCAAGGCTATGGGTTCCACCCCAAAGCACTGGGGAAAAAAAAAAGTGAGTCATTTCTAAAGTGATTCTAAAACTGAATAGCCAGCACTCGTCTTTCCTCCCCTCCCCTCCCCTCCCCTCCCCTCCCCTTCCCCTCCTCCCCTTCTTCTCTCCTTCCTTCTCCTTCCTTTTCTTTCCCTTCCCTTCCTTCCCATTTCTTTTCTTTTCTTTTCTTTTCTCTCTCAATAGAACTCAGGGCCTTACACATGGTTGGCAGATGCTCTAGTCCTGAGCTACTCCTGTCTCCTACAGTCCCTTTTAACATGTTTCAAATGTTAAAAATAGCCCCAAATCTTTTATTTATTTTACTGCTTTTGAGACAGGGCTTTACTGTGTTGCCTAGGTCAGCCTCGAACTTGAAATCCTACTGCTGTAGCTTTCCAAGTAGCTGGGATTATAGATGTGCATCACCACTCCTACCCTCCCCAAATCTTTATTTTTATCTCTTTTAGCAAAGTAATGCATACTTGGCTAGTAAGGAAAGCTAGCAAAATGTACTCTACATGAATGTCTGTAAAAGTTCTATTAAGTTAACAAATTTATGTTTATACTCCACAGCTGTAACTTGACAGTGGTATAGATGTACTTTTCTAAGGGACAAGCCAATTTTAGGGGTTCCTCAGTGCAAAGAAGAATGGAGAAAATGGTAGTATTTAGTTGTGAGTGGCTTGTGCTTTAGATTTATGAGGAATTTATTTTAATTAATTTTTTTTTTTGAGGTAGGGTCATTCTATAGCCCAGACTGGCCTG
>VMDO01010934.1:19570-69317 GCA_007922755.1 Pedetes capensis
TTTTTTTTTTTTTTTTTTTTTTTTTTTTTTTTTTTTTTTTTTTTTTTTTTTTTTTTTTTTTTTTTTTTTTTTTTTTTTTTTTTTTTTTTTTTTTTTTTGCGGTACTGGGGATTGAACCCAGGGCATTGCGCTTGCATGCTCTGCATGTGCTGGACCACTGAGCTGCACCCTCAGCCCATTTTTTTTACTTTTTGAGACAGGGTCTCGCTAAGTTATGCAGACTGCCTCTGGTCTCAAACTTGGGATCCTCCTGCCTCCGCCTTCCAAGCCGCTGGGATTACAGGTGTGCGCCACTGTGCCTGGCTTTATACTGAAGTATTTTGAAGACATTTGCCCCTGTTGTGGTGGTACACCTGTAATCCCAATATCCAGGAGGCTAGGGCAGGAGGAGTTGAGACCCTGTCTCAAAAATCCAAAAAACAAAAACAACAAAAACCAAAACTTTAACAAAATTTATACTTTCAAAAGTATTAATATAAGAAAAAAGAAAGAAAAAATATAAAGAAAAATCCAGATAGACCCAGGCATGTGACACACACCTATAATCCCAGGATTTAGGAGATTCAGGCAGGAGGATCATGAGTTGCAGGTCAGGCTGGGATACATAGCGAGTTTGAGGTTCGCCTGGGTTAGAGAGACCTAGTCTCAAACACACAAACAAGAGAGAGAGAAAGAAAGAAAAATTGATGCTCCAATTAAAACTTGTTACTAGTAAGTTTTCATTTGGATTGGGAGTTTGCAAGCTATTATTGTTTTATGTCAACAGATATTCATTATTCTGAAGCTTAAGGTTCCAATGAAAATTTTAGGAAAGAACTGACTTTAGAAAGTCAGTATAATATTTAGTAAAAACTAGTGTTTTATAAATGCTAAATGAGGAGGGGTCTTTACTTTATGTTCAAGTGTCTTTGAATTAATGGTGGTGATGCTGCATATGTTTTTCTTTTTAAAAGAGTGAGCCCTGGCTGGGTGCGGTGGTGCATATCTGTTATCCCAGCAACTTGAGAGAAGGAGGCAGGAGGATCTCAAGTTCTCAAGACAGCCTGTGAAATTTAGCAAGGTCTTGTCTCAAGATAAAAAAAATATAAAGGAGCTAAGGGTGCAGTTCAGTGGTAAAGGGCTTGCTTGCAGAGTATGTACGAGGCCCTGAGTTCAGCCCCCAGTCCTGGGGGAAAAAATAGTAAGCTCAATATCAGTGGCTAGCAAACTAGAGCCTATGGGCCATTAGAAATGTTTTTTCCCTTTTTATTTTCATTTTGGTCTTTTTGAGACATGTCTCACTGTTTCTGGCTTTGAACTTGCCATCCTCCTGCCTCAACCTCTTGAGTGCTGGGATTGCAGGCATGCACCTTCATGCCTGGCTTTTTTATAGGGGAGTATTCTGAGGTGGTGTTGGATTTGTTCTGGTCAGAAAATACGTAGATTTTGATACCTCAGCCCTCATTCCATGAGTGTCTGAGGAGGCTTAAGTCTTTCAGCAAGCTAATTAGTAGAAATTGAATGATTTTTAAATATGGGAGATACTATGTTTAACAGTAATCTCCTAATTTTAGTTTTAAATTGTATTCTTTATGAAAGACATTTAAACTTTCTCCTTATGATGAACCACATAGGCATAACTAATGCTAATAGGAACCAATGGAAGTTATCATATTCTGAAAATCCATTAAGTATACATCATTCTAGTGTTGAGGTTAATGTTAAATTCCTGTCACTTTAACAAAAGGTTTGGTCTTATAACTTTTCTCCTGAACTGAGTGATCCAGAATCAGTTGTCCTTAACTTTTACTGTAGTGATGTAGTTTGATGTCAGAGCGGTCTAATAGTATAACCTGTATATTCTGGGAGGAGGGAGCTCATTTGGTCTTGATAATTTCAATGCTCTTATTTTACTGCTAAATAGCAGATAATCATTCAAATCATTTTATGTTTTCCTTTTTCATGTGTCCCCACTCAGGATCCCAGGTGTCTAATTGCCTACCTAAATTCACTAATCTTGGCCAAAGCCAATCTGTAAAATGCTCTGATGGTTAAGCAAAGGGAAGATGTTGAGTAGTGTGAAAGAATGGGCCAGCTCTTGTTTATCTCTTGAATTCTGTAAAATGAAAATATGAGTTTAATACTATTTTTTTTTTTTTCTCGGTACTGAGGGTTGAACCCAGGGCCTCGTGCTTGTATGCTCTGCAAGTACTGGCCACTGAGGTGCACCCTCAGCCCATTTTTTTTTTTTTTAACTTTTTGAGACAGAGTCTCGCTAAATTATGCAGACTGCCCCTGGTCTTGACCCCGCCTCCCGAGCCACTGGGATTACAGGTGTGCGTCACTGCGCCTGGCACGTAGTATTCTATGCTTATTTTTAAAATACATTTTATTACTATGGAAAATTAGTATGAAACATTGGAATCTGTAATATCTGCTTTTTCACTTGGGACATGGAGAAAACGCTTAAAGCCTTAATGCTTTCTCTATGTCCCTTTCAGCTTTTATTTTCTGGATGCTGTTGCTTGGCTTAGATGATTTCCACATGCTTTGTGGCGTAATTCATGCTGCCTCTGTGATACCCTTGGGTAGTTACAATAGGACCCAGCTGAGAGTACTTCTAGGCAGAGCCACTGTAGAACTGGGATTTACATGCAGCCAGAGTGATGCTCAACTGGTGAACACTGGTGTGTTCCTTCTGGTGATGATGTACAACCAGTTTTCCTTTCTGTTGGCCCTGCATCCATTTTGATTGGGTGGTATCCATGCTGTAGCTATAATAAAATATTTTGGAATGTTACCCTTGGATGCAGCAATGAGAGTCTTCCTGAAACTTACTGTAAGAATTTTTTTCCCCCAATGTATAGGAATCATCATGTTGACCTTGGAATTCTAAGTTCCCTGGCTATAGGAGGTGGAAATTTTTGTAGGATGTTACCATTGTTAGCTTATCTGGTATTGCGGATTTTCCCTGTTGCAGGACTGGGTGAAAGCTTTTTCTGCAGCAGTCATGTTGAAAACCTTGTGTTGACTTTCCTCGTGTTCTGAAATGGGAGCATAAAAGTTTACTCCGCCACTTCGTCTTAAAATAGCAAAACTTTGCTGTTTTCTGCAGATCTAGGACCTTGTTACAGAACTCTGCCAAAAAAAAAAAAAATGTTTACAGAAGAATGTGCTGTGATTAGAGAAGAATATGCTGGTGTGTAGATTTCAAACTCTCTGGACAATATGAATAACGCTGTCTTTGTTTCTACAGTGGGAGCCAAGAAGAAAGGTTTGCTCCCGGGTGGAACAGGGATTATCCTCCTCCTCCCCTTAAGAGTCATGCTCAAGAGAGACACTCTGGCAACTTTCCTGGCAGAGATTCACTTCCTTTTGATTTCCAGGGGCATTCGGGGCCTCCCTTTGCAAATGTAGACGAACATTCTTTCAGCTATGGAGGTAGAGACGGACCGCATGGTGACTATCGAGGGGAGGGATCTGGACATGATTTCAGGGGTGGAGATTTTACATCCTCTGATTTCCAGAGCAGAGATTCATCACAGTTGGACTTCAGGGGTAGGGACATACATTCTGGGGATTTTCGGGATAGAGAAGGACCACCTATGGACTACAGGGGTGGAGATGGTACTCCTATGGATTATAGAGGTAGGGAGACTCCTCATATGAACTACAGAGACAGGGATGCCCACACTGTTGACTTCAGAGGTAGGGATGCTCCTCCATCTGACTTTAGGGGCCGGAGCACTTATGATCTAGATTTTAGAGCCCGGGATGGATCCCATGCAGATTTTAGGGGAAGAGATTTATCAGATTTGGATTTCAGGAACAGAGATCAGTCTCGTTCTGATTTTAGAAATAGAGATGTATCTGATTTGGACTTCAGGGATAAAGACGGAACACAGGTGGACTTTAGAGGCCGAGGTTTAGGTACTACTGATCTAGACTTTAGGGACAGGGATCTGCAACATTCAGATTTCAGAGGTAGACACCGGTCCAGGACTGATCAGGACTTTAGAGGCAGAGAGGTGGGACCTTGTATGGAATTTAAAGATAGGGAGATGCCTCCTGTGGATCCAAAAATTTTGGATTACATTCAGCCCTCTACACAAGACAGAGAACATTCTGGTATGAATGTAAACAAGAGAGAAGAATCCACAATTGACCGTACAGTGGAAAGGGCTGCTTTTGGCGTTCAGAAGGGAGAATTTGAACATTCAGATACAAGAGAAGGAGAAACCCAAGGTGTACCCTTTGAACCTGAGTCTCCATCAGACTTTCAGAAAAGCCTAAGTCCAATTCAAGACCAAGACAAGTCACAGCCTTCTGGAGGTGACCAACAGAGTTCAGATGCTGGCCTATTTAAAGAAGAAGGTAATCTGGACTTTCTTGGTCAACAAGACACTGATTACAGAAGCATGGAGTATCGTGATGTGGATCACAGGTTGCCGGGAAGCCAGATATTTAGCTATGGCCAGAGCAAGTCTTTTCCAGAGGGCAAAACTGCCCGAGATGTCCAACGTGACCTTCAGGTATGTTGGTGATGGATTGCTTTTTCCTTTTAATAAAAAGCCTTATAATAAGGCTTTTCTGAAGGATGAAGTGTAAAGTCAAGGACCTTCAGTCCTTAATCTCTCCTTACACAACCATTAAAAAGAAAAACTTGTATTTATGAGTGGAATATAGGAATTTAATCTCTAGAGAAAGGGCCCCCAGCCCAGAGTATTTATTTATTTATTTATTTATTTTCAGTATTGGGAGATTGAACCCAGGCTAGGCAAGTGTTCTATCACTGAGCTGTACCACCATACTCTTTTTTATTTTTTATTTTGTGATGGAGTCTTGCTAACTTGTGCAGGCTGCCTCTGTTCTTGAAGTTGCGATCCTCCTGCTTTAGCCTTCTGAGTGTCTGGGATTACAGACACTCAGGAATATGCCAGTGCCTGGTTGAGATTTTATTTCTCCCCCAAGTACTGGGGGCTTGAATGCAGGACCTTGTACATTTTAGGCAGGCATTCTACCACTGAGCAGCACCTTCACCCTGTCTTAATTTTTTTGAGATAGGGTCTTGGTAAATTGGGCAGGCTGCCTCTGGTCTCAAGCCTGTGATTCTCCTGCTTTAGCCTTCTGACTTGCTGGGATTATGGGTGTTTGCCACAGCACCCCTCTCAGATCGTATTTCGTTGGGTTTAGTCATTATTTTGATTCATTGTGATTATTTAAATGCACTGGGATAATTAGTTTGAAAGTATATTTGAGAGTTCTCACAACTCTTGATTGTCATTTCTTGTTTTTTAGGATTCATTTCTTATTTAAGCTCATTCAGAGGATACTTAGTCTTTATGCAGTGATGAGGAAATGATGTTAATTTTGGAAGTTTCCTCTTATTGCTAACTTAATTGGCTTAAATGTTAAGTTTCTTGAATGCAAGCAAGGAGGGTTATGTTTGCAATTTAATAATGAAGATATTATCTTTTAAAATAGATTTATCCCTCTCCCTTTTATTTATTTATTTTGACATGGTCTCTCTATGTATTCCTAGAACTTGGCTGTGTAGTACATTTGGCCTTAAACTGATGATCCTCCTGCTTCAATCTCCCATGGGATTGGAGGCACCCATGATTATTTAGGTGTCTGTTATTTTGGACAGTGGTCTTAACACATATTAATCTAAAAATGGGATTTGAGAAGGTTGGAGTTGGGTGACTTTATAATTTGTTGTCTAAATCAGGCCACTTTCAGGCATGATGGTACATGCTTGTAATCCCAGTTTTTAGGAGGCTAAGGCAGGATTGTGAATTCTAAATCAGTTTGATCTGAGCTACACAGCAAAATGGTCTCAGGAAAAAAAAAAGAAGAAGAAGAAGAAAACCAGCAAAAGAGGACACTGTTGACAACTATGCCAGGCAATAGGCAGATGGAGATATCATTGCTTAGTTATAGGAAACAGGAGAAGGACATGACAATTTACTCCCAAAGCAATCCCGAAAGTCAGCCAACCATTGAAAACTCTATGAGGGTCTCTCTGACTCAATGGCACCTAACAACAATAGTTATAAGAAATTTTTTTCCAATAGTTAAATCGTTTTTATAATTTTTGAAGGGAAATTGATTGGAGTCGCAACTCAGGTAAACATGAAAAATGCAGATTTGTCTGAATTATGCTGCTAAATTGTATGATTTAGGCTCAGATAGCATCTTTTGACTTTGATCTGAAAATGGTTTATAAAAGACATCTTTAATAAGTGACATCGGGTCTAAATTTAGTTTTTTGCTATTTACTCATTCAGGATGGAAATTACAGTTTTGAGGATGCTACATTTTTTTCCTTCTCCTGATTATAAGGTCCTATTCAGTGTCATTTCTCTCTGTCTTTCTCGCTTTTCTTTTTGGTACTGGGGATTGAAAACCAGGGCCTTATGCTGGAGATGTAGCTCAGTGGTAGAGTGCTTGCTTAGCATGCACAGGACCATGGGTTTGATCCTCAACACTGGAACATTTACTATTTCAAGACTCCTTCAGTGAGCATTGGTCTTAGCACACTTGTAATTCAATGGTTTGCAGTCAAATTTTGGAGAAAATTGTAATATTTTGTATCTTTATGGTGCAAGCTGTTTTCATTTGATCCTGATCACTTGCATTTCATGTTGGCTTTCATTTTGGATGCAAAGTATATTTATTTGTGAAATAATTTTACATTTTGAATTCAAGGATCAAGATTATAGGACTGGCCCAAGTGAAGAGAATCCTAGCAGGCTTATTCGATTAAGTGGGGTACCTGATAATGCTACAAAAGAAGAGGTAAGACATGTACTCTATGTGTTCCTGTCTGTTTCTGCCAGCGATTTTTTTTAAACTGGGGATGGTGGTGTATGCTTGTAATCCCACAACTGAGGAGGCTGAGGAATGAGGATTGTGAGTTCCAGACCAGCCTCAGCTATAGCAAGGCCTTATCTGGGAAAAATAAATAAATAAAAAATTAAACTTAGTTTGAAAAATTATAGTCACAGGGAGGTACAAAGAAATGTACAGGGAGGATTTGTGTGTTCTCCAGTCAATCTCCCTCAATGTTAGCATCTTAAATAACTATTGTACAATATCTACACTAGGAAATTGGCTTTGTAAGACTCTACAGAGCTTATTCAGATACTGAGATTTTACCAGTTACACATGTATTGACTGAGGTGAAGTGTTTTTTGTTGGTTTTTTTTGTTTTGTTTTTTATTTATTTTTTTGGTATGTTGGGGCTGAGCCCAGGCCTCAAGCATACTTTGCAAACACTCCATCACTGAGCTGCACCCCCAGTTCCAGCTCCTTTTTTATTTTTTATCTTGAGTTAGGGTCCTACTAGTCATGCAGGCTACCTCTGGCCTTAAACTTGAGATCTTTCTGCCTCTCCCTTCTGAGTTGCTGGCATTAAAGGCATGCACCACTGTGCGTGGCTTGAGGTGACGTTTGTTAACAAAACAACCCCCCAAAAACATGACCAAACAAAAACCCCCCAAAATGACACATGATTGCTGTTTTCAAACCTGGTAAGCTGGGTGCAGTGACGCACACCTGTAATCCCAGCAACTGAGGAGGCAAAGGCAGGAAGATTGCAGGTTCGAAGCCAGAGGTAGCCCGTATAATTTAGTAAAACCTTGTCTCAAAATAAAAAAGCAAGAAATGGCCTGAGAGCATTCCAGTGATAGTATGTGTGAGGCTCCTGGGTTCAACCCCCAAGTACTGCAAAACAAAGCAAAACAAACAAAAAATCCAAACTCATAATTATCCTCTATGGATAATATTTTGAGAGAGCATACATAAAGATGGAATTTCAGAGGGTTGTCTGGCTAAATTATGACAAAATTTATGGAAGAATTGGTCAGAATATTATAATAAATGCTAATGGTGCTTACTCTGTGCTAGGCATTGTGTAATGCTTACAAAGCATTAATTCATTTAATTATTGCAGTGTGCTATGAGTTATTATTGTTCGTGTTCTTAGGTGCTGTCCAGTTGGGTCCAACTTATAGTGACCCTATCTACAACAGAGGGCTGGAGTTTAGCTCAGTTGGTATAACACTGCTCTGCAGTCTCTGAGGTCTCAAGTTCGATTCCCAGCACCACAAAAACAGGAGAAGGATGTGGCAATCCACTTCTGTGGCAGTCCCGAAATAGTCAGCTGTTGAAAACCCTATGAGGGTCGCTATGAGTTGGACATGACTCGACAGTACCTAACAATAACAACATCTATAACAAAATGAAACACTACCCAACACTGTTCCATACACATGATCATACACATAAGTTTGAGCCCATTGTTACAGTCACTGTATTTTTTCTCATTTTGAATTCTGCCACACCAGCAAATATAGGTCCCAGGGGCTCTATTCTATTCCTGTCATTAAGATTGACTCTATTTTGAGGAGGCAAGTCTCTCCCAGTCGTTTCTTGAATGCTTTCCAACCTGTGGGCCTCATTTTCCAGCACTATGTTGGACTGTGCTTCCCTGGTATTATAGAATTTTCAGTGGCTAATTGTTTTGGGAATGGGCTGTTGGGCCCTTCTCCTTTGTCTGTCTTAGTTTAGAAGCTCAGCTGAAACCTGTCCGTTATGGGTGGCATTTCTGGTATCTGAAATACCTATGGCATGGCAGCACTATGAGCAGGTACTGTTAATTTATTTATTCCAAATAATAAGCACTACTGGCTGAAGATCCTGTGTTTGAAATTCTCAGTACCAGAAATATTTCAGATTTTGGGGTTTTGGGATTTTGGAATATTTGCATAGATTTTACTGTTTAGGCATCTCTAATCTGAAAATCTGAAATCCAAAATCAGAAAAATTTTGAGCATTCTGGATTCCAGATTTTTGGATTAGGGATGTCCAATCTTTATTTTGCACTGAGCACTGTGGTAGGCACTGAGTGATAAAAACAGTATTATAAAGTCACTACCTCCATGGATAATAAAAAACAAGCAAAAGACAGATAGCATAATTTCAAGCAGTGATACATTTTCTGAGGAATACTAAAGTAAAGATTGAGACAACTAGGCATAGTGGTGAATACTTGTAATCCTACCCACATAATGATTTCAAGGCCAGTCTGGGCCGTATAATGAAACCCTGTCTTTTTATTTCTTCCTGTGGTGTTTGGGATTGAACCCAGGGCCTTGAGTACTCTAGGCAAGTGCTCTAGCATTGAGCTGCATCTCCAATCCCTTTGTTGCTTTTTATTTTTGATACAGAGTCTTAGTAAGTTGTGCAGGCTGCCTCTGGCCTCAAATTTGTGATCCTTCTGCCTTTGCCTTATAAATTACTGGGATTACAGGCCGGCAGCACTGCACCTGGTGTCCTCTGCCTTTCTTATGTGGTTGGAAATTTCTTTTTTGAGACAAGGTCTCGCTGTGTAGCCCAGATAGGCCTTGACTTGGAGAACCTCCTGCTTTAGCCTCTTGAGTGTTGGGATTATAGGCATGTATCACCCCTCTGGCTATACTTGGGAATGTTCAAAAAAGCATGTTGTACTCATTCATCAATAATCTTTATTTTAAATATTTATTTATTTATTTATTTATTTTATTTTATTTTTTTGAGACAGTGTCTTATCTCTCTCAATCCTTCTAACTCATTCCTCCCCAAGTAACTGGGATTACAGGAGTGTGCCACCACATCTGGCTTCAGCATTTTTTAAATGTATAAAGTGTGTTATGGCTTAATTTTGCTTTTATAAAATAGTCATAGCTTTTAAATCATGTAGGATAAAAATCAGTAGGGAAAATGTAAAACTCAGTGTTTGACTATGATTTCTATCATTAGTATAAACACTGTATTTTTACAGATTCTTAATGCCTTTCGGACTCCTGACGGCATGCCTGTAAAGGAGTTGCAGTTGAAGGAGTATAACACAGGTGAGTTTCTTTACATGTATGTGACCTTGGGTTAGAAAGGGCCTTTGTCAGATTCCTGTATCATGTGCTACTCAAAACTTTTTTTAAGAAACCACAATTAAGATTTCCAGAAGCCTCCTGTTGCTGCCTTCAAATAACACCAGTTTTAGTCTTAGCTGTGTTTCTTTGTGGATATTTGTCCACACATGGGCGATGAGGATACATGTTCCAGTTCTTCCAAGTGCCTATGAGATACAAAGTGAGTGTTGCAGCATCGGTCCTTGAATATGTTTTATGTGATTGAATTATTAAAATATTTATGTTCTTCAAGGTGGTGGGATGCTTACATTTGAACCTAATAGGATTTAATAAGCTTGCCCTTTGTAAAATTTTACATTTCATTACTTCAAAGTGAAATTTAAAACTTTCAAGAGAAATTGTACAAATTAGTGGTTTCTTGAATTTTTTGTCTTACTCAGAATGGAGTCCTCCAACAGCTATTTTGTTGAAATGTATGAATAGCTCCAGAAGAGCTTCTTTAACCACTATTCTGTGGTCTGAACTGCAGATTAAACTTTGCAGAGTATCTGTGCACTGTTTCAGAGTACCAAGTTTGTTCATTCCTTTAGATCTTATGATAGAAAAAATCAAAAGTTAAATGCCAAGCACTCAAGGTTTTAACTACATAATATGAAGCAGTTTAAAAATAAATGTAGTCTTTTTGTTTTGTTTTGTTTTGTTTTGAGGTACTGGGGGTTGAACCTAGGGCCTCATGCTTGCATGCTTTGCAAGTGCTGGACCACTGAGCAGCACCCCAGCCCTTTTTTTTTTTTTTTTTTTTAACTTTTTTGAGACAGGGTCTTGCTAAGTTATGCAGACTGCCTCTGGTCTTGAACTTGCGATCCTCCTGTCTCCACCTCCCCAGCCACTGAGATTATAGAGTGTGCCACCGCTCCCAGCAAAATAAAGGTAGTCTTTAAGTGATCTCTTTTGTAAAATTTTAAATTGAACAAAATAGGGCACTAATCTTTCCATATACCATAGAATTATACTAACCTATTAAAGAAATCTTCAAGAGCATGTCATGTTTTTTAGGATATAGTTTACTTTTGTCTTAAAATTTTGAATCTATTATATCATTTCATTTTATTTTTTGCAGTGCTGGGGATTGAACCTAGGGTTTTGTGCAGGCTAGGCAAGCACTGCACCTCTGAGCTGGGTCCCTGGTCCCTATAGTTTACTTTTTTAACAGTTTGCCATGGAATAGAATTCTTGTGTTAACTAGTTAGCCTCGTCACATGCATTCTGCAGTGGAAAGTTCTGCACAAAAATAAACTTTTGTGTTTGAAAGAATATGGTATTCATCTTAAGTCCAGAAATATTCTTTTCTGTAGCTTGAGAACAAACACAGCAGTATTTTTCTCAGAAAGCCAATTATTTCTTTGTTTTAAAAACATCAACCCTGAATTTGTGGAAACACGACCAGGAATAGTTATGTTGTTGTTCTCGGTGTACCTCACTTTTATTATTTATTTTTGCATGTGTCTCATACATGTTTCCTTTGGGAACTAAAGTAGAATGGATAGGCTGCATATACTTTTGAAATTAGAAGGTAATAACCCCAGCTTCAGTTTTGTATCATGAACTGTGCTTTCATTAAGTATTGATATAATTAGGAAAGCAGAGATGTCTTAATGTTTAAAGAGCAGCAGTTTAAACTCTTCAGTTCCTTTTGTACTTATTGACTTTCTATTTAAATTGTCAAATTTCTTCAGCCATGCATGGTGGCCCATACCTATAATCCCAATGACTCAGAAGGCAGAGGCAGGAGGATCGCAGGATCGAAGCCAGAGGCATCCTGTATAACTTAGAGAGACCCTATCTCAAGATAAAAAATAATAAAGGGGGTTGAGGGTGAAGCTCAGTGGCAGAGTACTTGCAAAAGTATGCATGAGGTCCTGGGTTTGGCCCCCAAGTACCACACACACAAAAAAAAATTGTCAAATTTGCCAGCAGATTAAAAATTATATTAATGTATAGACTCTAGAAGAAGTTCTTAAATATGCTGGCTGTAGTAACTGTTAGGGGGCTGGGATTTAGCTCAATTGGTAGAGCGCCTCTTTGCAGTCTCTGATGTTCTGGGTTTGATTCCCAACACTGCCAAAAAAAAAAAAAAATTGGGATAAGGACATGGCAATCCACTCCAAAGGCAATCCTGAAACAATCAGCCATTGAAAACTCTGTGAGGGTCACTGTGAGTCAGATATGACTGGACTGCACCTAACAACAACAGTGACGATTAGAATGGTAATTGGCCCGGACACAGTGGCACATGCCTGTAATCCCAGCTACTCAGGAAGTAGATGTAGGAGGATCACAAGTTCAAGGCCAGAGGCAGCCTGCGTAAACCAATAATATAGAACAGGTAATCTAATCCTTTTCATTAAAAAAAACCACACACACACACATACCCACACCCACACCCCTCATATATGAGCACACAAATTTATATTAAGTATACCATCCCATCATATAATTAAATGCCATTGATTTTTAAACCACTGCCCTGAATGATTTCATAGTATATCAGTGCCTTTGTTCTGCCAATTACTTTATTTATTTATTTTTTTGGCAGTACTTGGTGGCTGAACCCAGGGTCTCACACATACTTTTCAAGCACTCTACCACTGAGCTGCACCTCCAGCCCTCTTTTTATTTTTTTCTGTTGAGACAGGGTCTTTCAAAGTTACACAGGCTGCCTCTGGCCTGGAACCTACAATCCTCCTGCCTCCGTCTCCCAGATTGCTGGGATTATAGGCATGTGCCACCATGCGTGGCTATGGTATTGGTATTGACACATCTTTCTGTGACAAGTAGAATGAACTTTTGAAAGTGTCAGTCACATCATGCCTAAAACCCTCTAATGGCTTTCCTGTGAAAGAAATTCCCAGTTCCTTGTTCTTATAAAGCCCTGCATGAACTAGCCTATGACTGTTTGACCTTATCCTGTACTGCTCTTTACCCTCTCTGTTATGCCATAGTTAAACTGAGCTTTTTCTAGTCCTTGACTAGTACAAACTTCTGTGTCAGAGCCTTTACACTGCTCTTCCTTCTGATCCTCACTTGTCTTCTGGAGTTTAGTTCTTGGCTTCAATTTCAGCTCTTTGATGCCTTGACTCACAATCCAATCTAAAATCACCTCTTAGTCATTTTTCATTATATCCTTATTTGTTGGCCGAAGATCTTTCCCTCTGATATTTTTCTTGGTACTTTTATGTATTTTATATTTCCTCACTAGAATGAATAGCTCCATGACATCAGGAACCTTGTCTGTCTTCTTCCCCCCCTATTTCCTCCATGCTTGACATGTGCTAGGTTCTTAGTGTGTATAGAATAGATAACACTCTATGACATATGTGGAGAGTAGCTGTGATCTCCCTCAGGTGAAGAGCATTAAAGTGTAGTTTAGGTTTCATATCAGTGCAGCTTAAGTTTTATATATTGGCTGAAGAATTTGTCTTAGAGCAATCATATTCTGAGAATTTTTCATTTACTTGTTATAAGATCATATGTGAATCTCAATGGAAAAAAGTTACTTTTATAAATGAAAGATGACAATCAGTGTTTTAGGATGGCTAATGACCTTCCAGAGTTCATACTTGTTGTTAGGTGCCGTCAAGTCGGTATCCAACTCATAGCGACCCTCTGTACAACAGGGGAAACACTATTGTCAGTGCTTCTCTGCTGTTTGTAGGGTTTTCAATGGCAGATTGATTTTTGGGAGGGGGTTGCCAGGTCCTTCTCCCAAGCCTATAGTACCTGGTGTTCCCAGGCGGTCTCCCATCCAGGTACTAACCAGGCCCGACCCTGCTTAGCTTCTGAGATCTGACGGGATCTGATGCCACAAGGCTATGGCTGTAGGCCTAGAGTTCATACTGGGTAGGTGTTATTCATAAGAGGGGGACTGTGGGATGTCTAGAGTTCATTCTTCTAATTGATGTAATGGGGAGCTGGTTTGTATCAGAAAATATTAGTGTCTGTTCACTTTCTAGTAATGTATTAATTTACTTTTTGTCCCCTTTAGAGCTGTGTAAGTATAGGGCCCCTGCTTTTATTCAGAACCTGTGAAGTTAAATGAATTTATGAATTTTTCTGGTTATAGAAATGGAACATGGTATGTATATCATATTTGGATTATATTCTCACTATAAAGCTGAGTATTGTGGTGCATGCATGGAGTTCCAGCACCGGAAAGACTGAGGCAGGAGGATTGTAACTTCAAGGCCAGTCTGGACTACATAGTGAGACCCTGTCTCAAAAGAAGAAAAAAAAGAGAGAGACTGTAAACTCATTTGCTATTGTTGTTGTTGTTGTTGTTAGGTGCCGTCGAGTCGGTATCCGACTCATAGCGACCCTCTGTACAACAGGGGAAACACTATTGTCAGTGCTTCTCTACTGTTCATAGGGTTTTCAATGGCAGATTGATTTTTGGGAGGGGGTTGCCAGGTCCTTCTCCCAAAGCCTACAGCTTCTGGTCTTCCCAGGTGGTCTCCCATCCAGGTACTAACCAGGCCCGACCCTGCTTAGCTTCCGAGATCTGACGGGATCGGATGCCACAGGGCTACAGCTGCAGGCTCATTTGCTATTGGCTGTTGGCAAATATAATCTTGCTAATTGTAATTTCCTTGAGTTATATGATTATATTCCTAGAAAAATATCAGGAGTAAATTGTCTTTTGGTGACTGGACAAGCTACTGAACTCTACATATAGTGGATTACTCTTCAGCAATAAAAATGAAGTATTCATGCACATAATAAAGTAGATGAATGCAAAAAGTATTATGCTGAGTGAAAGAAACCATACTTAAAAGCCTATATGTACTGCCATAAGAAGGAATGAATTACTAGTATATACTACAACTTAGATGAGCCTCAAACACATTTTGAAAGAGCCAGGCACGGTGGCACACACCTGTAATCCCAACGGCTTGGGAGGCAGAGGCGGGAGGATCGCAAGTTCAAGACCAGAGGCAAGTCTGCGTAATTTAGCAAGACCCTGTCTCAAAAAGTAAGAGAAATGGGCTGGGGATGCAGCTCTGTGGTCCAGCACTTGCAGAGCATGCAAGCGCAAGGCCTTGGGTTCAACCCCCAGTACTGCCAAAAAAAAAAGAAAGAAAGAAGTCAGATACAAATTACCACATATTGTGTGATTCCATTCGTATGTAGTATTCAGAATAGGCATAGCCACAGAGATAGAAAGCAGATTAATGGTTATTAGGGAATGAGCAGTGACTTCTTAATGGATATAGAATTTCCTTTTCGGAGAATCAGGAACTACATAGTGTTGGGGGTATACAATATTGTGAATGTACTCAATGCTACTGAATTGTACACTTTAAAATGGTGCATTTTATGTTACTGTATTTGATTAACTTGTTTTCCCCCGAGACAAGGTCTTGCCTGGGGTCATGCAATCCTCCTGCCTCAATCTCCTTAGTTACTGGGACCTCAGATGTGTTCCACTGTACCCAGATTAATTATAATTTTTTTAAAAGGGTGTGTGCTGTGTGATCCCACTTATATGACATTCTTGGAAAGGCAGAGTTTTGGGGATAGAAAACATGGTTGACAGGGTATTGGTGAAGGAGTTGTCTTTAAGGTGGAAGCATGAAGGCGTTTGGGGCTAATGGAATTGTTCTGTATCTTCATTGTGGTAATATTTATGTTAAATTCACTGATGTTGGTACCAGTGTGGTTATGTTAGAGAACATCCTCATCTTAGAAAATGCATAAATACATTTTGATGTTTTTAGAAGTCAAGGACCATGGTCTATGTAGTTTTCTCTCTTCTGGCTTAGAGCAAATATTTGATGTGTATGGAGAAGGGAGGAAGAGAGTAATGTTAAATTATATGCGTCACAATGTTACCAATAGCTGAACCTAGGTAAAGGGTGTTATGAGTTTCCTTGTACTATTTTCTTGCAACTTTTTTTGTGAAAAAAAAATTTCCAGTAAAAGGTTTAAAATTGACATAAAGCTGATTTATTTAATTTTTGTTTTATTGTACTGGAGATTGAATATATACATGCAGCATATACAGCATATATATGCTCTGTGTATACATTAAAAAATCTACATATATGCTGTGTATATACACACTGTGTGTGTGTGTGTGTGTGTGTGTGTACACATACATGCAGAATAGAAATGTGTGTGTCTTTTTAAAAGTTAATTATTTTTTTTGAAACAGGGTCTAACTATGTATCCCAGGCTGGCCTTGAATGCATGGTTCTCCTGCCTCACCCTCCTGAGTACTAGGATGACAAGTGTGTGTCTCTACACCTGACTTTTATTTTTAAATTGTCAGCTGAGCCGTGAGGCTGAGGTAGAACAATCAAGAATTTGACGCCAAGCTGGGCGTTGTGGCACATGTCTGTAACCCTAGTGGCTCTGAAGGCTGAGACAGGAGGATTGCAAGTCTGAAGCTAGAGGTAGCCTTTGTAACTTAGAGAGACCCTCTCTCAAAGTAAAAAATGAGCAAGGGGTACAGCTTGCAAAACATGTGTTAGGCTCTGAGTTCAAATCCCTAGCATTGCAAAAAAAGAAAAAGAAAAGAAAAAAGAAAAACAAAGAATGTGAGGCCACCCTGGGCTACACAGTAGGAACCTATCTCAAAAAGCAAACAACAACAAAAACAATTTTTAAAAATATATCAGAAACCTTTCAAGCAGAAAATGACAGTAGCTTTCATCAAGTAAATAATAGAGCAGTTCTCATAGTGGGTCTTGGACCCACAGCATCATGACGATTCATTGTATTAGAAATCCAGATTCTCAGGTAATACCCTTGTTGTTGTTAGGTGCCATCAAGTCGTGTCTGACTCATAGCGACCCTCATAGGGTTTTCAATGACTGACTGTTTCGGGATTGCCTTGGGAGTGGGTTGCCACATCCTTCTCCCATTTTTGTGGTGCTGGGAATTGAACTTGGGACCTCAGAGACTGCAGCGCAGTGCTCTACCAGCTGAGCTAAATCCCAGCTCATAGGCAATACCCTAGACCTACTCAATTAGAAACCCTAGGGGAAGGGCCTGACAATCTATGCTTTTTTTTTTTTTTCTTTCTTTCCTGAGATACTTGGAGGTGGAACCTAGGGCCTCGCACATACTTGGCAAGTGCTCTACCATTGAGCTGCACTCCCAGCCCCCTTTTTTAGAGAGAGCTAAATAGACCATGGTCCTTGACTTCTAAAAACACCAGGGTCTTGCTAAGTTATGCAGGCTGCCTCTCGCCTCAAACTTGTGATCCTCCTGCCTCTGCCTCCCAAGTTGCTGAGATTACAGTTGTGCATCCCTACATCCAGTCAATCTGTGCTTTTTAATAGGTTTCTAGGTGATTCTAGTTGGGAGAAGGACTCGACAACCTGCTCCTAAAAATCAGTCCGCCATTGAAAACCCTATGAATAGCAGAGAAGCACTGACAATAGTGTTTTGCCTGTTGTATGTAGGGTCCTTAGGAGTCGCATACCAACTGGACAGTACCTAACAACAATAACAACAGGTGATTCTGGTGTGCTCTGAATTGTGAGAGCCACTACATTCAATTTGTTTGCTAGATTTTTTATTCTAGAACATTTTGCATAGTTTAAAAGTGAATCAGTAAGCAGGTGAACCTTCTGTGAATGGACAAAGCTAATGCTTACATGCTTTGGAAGCCTGTGCTAAGAGCATGCCTTACCTACCTGATAGTGATTCTTCTGCCCTGTAGATCTGAGGATGGAGCTAGGATAGTGTTGATGCTATTTATATGCTTAAATTGTTCTTTGTGTTTATGTACTATACAATCCTGCCTTGGTTTCCATGGGGGATTGGTTCCAGCACCCCTTGTGGATACCAAACTCCACAGGTACTCAGGTTCTTATATGAAATAGCATTGTATTTGCTTATAACTTCTGCATATCTTCCCATACACACAAATGTTATGTAAGTAATTGTTATTCTACAGTCAGTCTTATGTATTTGAGTTCCACATTGGGGGATCCAACCATGGATCAAAAATATTTTTAAAACATTACATTTGTACTAAGTGTGTATGGACTCTCTCTCTTTCTTCTTCTTCTTCTTCTTCTTCTTCTTCTTCTTCTTCTTCTTCATCATCATCATCATTATTATTTTGAGACAAGGTCTCACTGTGTAGCCCACACTGGCCTGGAACTCCCTACACAGACCTGACTGGCCTCAAACTTGCATTAATCCTCCTGCCTCAGCTTCCCGAGTGTGGGGATTGCAGGCATATGCCACTGCACCTGGCTCTAGAGTTTCTTTCTTGACATTTATTCTCTAAATAGTCTGTAGTTAGTTGAATCCAGAGATTCACTGATTCCTCCAGAAATCTTGGGATGGTTGTAGATGTTATTCTCACAGTGTTTCTGTGACAAGTGAGTGAGCAAGTCTTGTTTGCATTTAGGTATACTGCATAGTGCATAAGCTTGCTGTGATGTTTTTCCAAAAGACATTTGTACCATTTAAACAAAAATGATACAATTTCTGGACTTCAGAAGGTCCTGTTTTTATGTAAGAGCCTTGTAAGATTTAGTACCACATTTGAGGAAGATGTTTATAGCTGAACTTTAAAGAAAGGTGGCTGAACTTAAAAAAATAAAAGTGCCTCTGAAGCCAAGAGGCACTCTTTAGGGCTCAGCGAGTCTTATGAAAGCAATGGACGAACCCTTTGGCTGACCTAGAGCAGAATCCTGTGATTTGGTGCTGGAGGGATCAGTTGATCCTGGGGAGATGGCCTGGAAGTAATAGTCATTTATGGGATTATCTGGAATTTGGCTTATTTATTTTAAAATTTCCCACCACAAAGACTTTGGAATGGAAGGCTTTATTAGATAGTATGAGTATTTTGTGGCCTTACCCTCTTTTTTTTTTTTTTTTTAACTGGTACACTAGGTGCTAAACCCAGGTATTTGCATATACTTGGCAAGCAATCTATCACTGAGTTGCACCACCAGCTCCCCCCACCCTTTTTTAAATCTTGAGATAGGGTCTCACTGAATTACACAGACTGGTCTGGCCTTGAAATTGTGATCTTCCTGTCCTCGCCTCCTGAGTTGCTAAGATTACAGATGTGAGCCACCCCCTTACCCTCCTTTTAAGGGATTTCCTCTCTTAATGAGAGACTACCTTTATTTAGATCCTGTGGGAAACTTGGCTAAGCTAAAATGTGAGGAAGTTATCTTAGGTGATAATACATTTTGAGCCTCATTAGGTGGTATGGTGCTTGCTTCAGAATTAGGGGCTTACTGGAATTTTGAGGGAGTGATAGCTTGAAGTTCCTGTGGTTTGCAGGAATAAGGAGGCACAGTACAAAGGTTTATTGTCTATGAGGAGTTTGAGGTTTAGTTCTGTAAGTTAATGAAGGGATGGGTGGCCTATGAAAGTTCAAATATCTTTTCAGGGATTGCTCCTGACTAAAGTAGAATCTGCCTGCAGCCGTACCACTGTGCCATACAAGGCTGTCAGATCTCAGAAGCTAAGCAGAGTTGAGCCTTGTTAGTACTTGGGTGGGAGACAGCCTGGGAACACCAGGTGCTGTAGGCTTGGGAGAAGGACCTACAACTAACCCCCCAAAAACAGCCATTGAAAACTATGAATAGCAGAGAAGCACTAACAATACTGTCTTACCTGTTCTACGTAGGGTTGCCATGAGTCAGACACTGACTCCACGGCACCTAACAACAATGAAGTAGAATCTTAGAACTGTTTTGGAAGACAAGACTCTGGGATTGGCAGTTTAATGTAACAACTGTTTTTTCTTTTGGGTAGTTAGCGTTCCTGGCCTATAAGATAAAATTCACTTTTGTTCTGGGAGCTAATTCATTCTTTAGTTTGAGCTGCTTTCTTGAAACCCCTTATAGTAGCGAGGGTGCCTAGTGGTAGTTTGTGGTTCTGGCAGGGAAGTTTTAATACTATTCTTGACTTTTTTTTTTTTTTTTTTTTTTTTTTTTTTTTTTTTTTTTTTTTTTTTTTTTTTTTTTTTTTTTTTTTTTTTTTTTTTTTTTTTTTTTTTTTTTTTTTTTTTTTTTGAGACAGGGTCTTTTGCCCTGTTGCCCAGGCTGGGCTTGAGTTTGTGATCCTCCATCCTCAACCTCCTGAGTGGCTGGGATTATAGGTGTATGCCACTGTACCCAGGTATACTATTAACTTTTGACTCCTTGTGTCCGCTTTTCTTTGGGGCTTTTGAGTATCAAGACTCATTCTTGATCTGAGAATGGGACATTTCCATAACCTACTATATTCATAAACAGGACCACCAGATTGGTGGGTTGTGGGTGGTAGACTGTGTTGGTTTGGAAGTCTCTATACTTTTCATAACATCTGGAGGTAGAGAAGAGCTCTTTTGAGAGTATAACATGGCAATGATGAGCAAATATCGTAATATGTTCTTCTATTAATAATCTTAAATTATAGTCTGTTGTGGAGGATAGAGTGCTTTTCTAAGTAGGATTTGAAGTATGTCATACACTTGATTTGTGTGTGAGTAATAAGTTTTACCTGTAGCTGTAGCACCGTGGCTTCCGATCCCGTCAGATCTCAGAAGCTAAACAGGGTCGTGCCTGGTTAGTACTTGGATGGGAGACTGCTGGGGACACCATCTACTGTAGGCTTGGGAGAAGTACCTGGTAACCCACTCCCAAAAATCATTCTACCATTGGAAACCCAATGAATAGCAGAGAAACAGTAACAATAGTGTTTCACCTGTTGTACGTAGGGTCACTGTGAGTTGGACATTGACTCAACGGCACCTGACAACAAGTTTTAGAAAAGGGCTGGACATGCACATCTGAAATCCCAGCAACTCAGGAGGTGGAGATAGGAGGAATGCAAATTCGAGGCCAGAGGCAGCCTACATAACTTAGTGAGACCCTGTCTCAAGATATAAAAAAATTAAATAAATTTAGAGGAGGTTGGGGGTGCAGCTCAGTGGAAGAGTGCTTGCAAAATATACACGAGGCCCTGGGTTCAGACCCCCATTATACTGGGATGAAAAAAAAAAAAAAAAACAGTTTTAGCAAAGGGACAGAACAGTCTTTTACACTGCTATTGCCCTCCTTTTTTTTTTTTTTTTCTTATTATTATATCCACCAGAATATTCCCCAAATTGCAGGAGATAATTTGTTTTACTCTAGTAGCCTTAGAGGAAGTAGCTTAAGATACTGCCCTATTTCTAATTGCTTTGTTTTTTGAGGGGATGAAACTCATGGCATCTTTTGGCTTCCAGTGGAAGACAGTGTCTTCTCTTCCCAGAAGTCTCTTACTTTTTTTTTTTTTTAATATCATGTAAGGAAAGGAAGGAAGAAAAGAAAAGAAAAGGAACAAAACAAAACCATACAGGGGCTGGGAGTATGGCTCAGTGGTAGAGTGCATGGTTAGCATGCTTGAGACACTGGTTTCCATCCCCAACACAAATAAAACAAAACAAAAAATCTCCAATAATCTGGGTTATTGGACTAAGTAGTGGGAGTGATGGTAGTAAATAGGAGCACATACTAAATTTTGGGGTGTGTATTATCTGTTCTCAGATTAAATGTTAACACCTATGAGCTTCAGCTCTACCCAAGGAGTCTGGATTTGGGGGGATCACACCCTGGAGTCACCTGAGCAAACAATATGGTACTAGCCTTGAAGTACATGGTTAGGAATAGGCTGTAGCAGGGAGTTCAGGTATAGGCTAGAGATGAGCAAAATGTCTTGGTACAAGTTGTTGACCCCTTATCCAGGTGGAAATACAAAGGGAATCCCATAATTGCAGCAGTTTTTCCTGGGAGAAAATGAACAAGTTCATCTCACTGCCTGAGAATTCATGGTCACTATGGAAGATGATCGAACATTATTTGACATAGTCAGGGTGCTGCATATAGCCCAGTGGTAGAAGGCTTGTCTAGCATACATGAGACCTTGAGTTCAATCCCCCAGCTTCATAAAAATAAAACAAAATGAGATAAGGCAGAAATTGCACTGTCAGCCTTAGTGTTTAAGAGGATGTGTCTCTGAGCAAAGACATGTTGGTAATTGATAAAGCCAGGAAGTCACTGATTAAAGAAATTTCCAGATTTTGTATCTTTTCGAACATCAGTTCTGGAAATACCGGTAGGTTTTATCCTCTTCCACAGAACCATTTAGCTGAGATGGGATTTGCCTTTCTGAGTTTGAGGAAAGTATTTGAACTCTTGTTTACAGCCTTCTGTCAGTTCCATTGCCTTGCTGAGTTCCTCCCCCTTTTCTAGGTAGAATTGTTTCTAGCTTCTATAGTCTCCACTTGTTTCTTTTACCAAATACTCTGGTGGCTTTGACTGGGTCTTCTAGGTCTTATAATTTTTTTTTTTCCCCCCTTGGTACTGGGGGTTGAACCCAGGGCCTTGCACTTGCATGCTTTGCAAGTGCTGTACCACTGCACTGCACCCTCAGCCCATTTTTTTACTTTTTGAGACAGGGTCTCTCTAAATTACGCAGACTGTCTGTGGTCTGGAACTTGCAATTCTCCTGCCTCTGCCTCCCAAGTTGCTGGAATTATAGGTGTACACTACCATGCTCGGCTGGTTTTATAATTCTGTATGGGACTTCCTATGTTTTTTTGGTGGTTAAAAGAATTCACTGAAGAGTTTACTCTCACGGAATGACAAGAAGAAAAGGATAATTATCATCAGTCTGCAGTAGTACACGAGCCTGCTTGACTCTCAGCTTCAGTCAGGAGAGGGGAAGTCATTTATACAATTACGTTAAACGGGAAACAGAACTATTTACCGAATGGACAGCACCCAGCAACAACCACAACAAAGATGTGTTGATTGATACTTGTATCTTCCTGATAAAGTTTATAATTGATTGTCCGTAGTTTTAGTTAAGTTCATTATGCTATGCCTAGAAAATGTTATATTTTCATCTTTTAAAATAAAACAGCGCTCCATATAACCTTGAAAAAGTTGTAAATCATTTTTTTGTGTTACCTGCCAAATAATGTGTCATCTTAATTAGTATGTGGCTCTACCATTAAAACTATTGGAGAATGTTATTTATTATTTGTCATTTGACTCATTCATCTAACCAATAGAAGAGTGGTGTTAAGATCCTGGAGGTACGCCAGTGAACACAGGCAATGTAACCTTTGATCCTGTGAAACTTCAATTTTTGGGATAATGGGTATCTGGGATGAGGGTTCTGTGCTCTGCTTCTGAACCGTTCACAACATCTTGTAATTCACTTGTGAAGGAATCTAGGACTTCTGATACATCATGTGTTCTTTTTGCCTGAAAGTTTGAAGATTTTATTATTTAGGATAATAGTTGATAAAAAGTGGTCAGTAGGAAGTATCTTAATCTTTTTTTGTGTTGCTATAACAATACTACAGACTGGGTAATTTATAAAACAACAAAAAAAAGTTTCTTCAATTTCTGCAGGCTGAAAAATCCAAGGTCAAGGGGCCCACATCTGGCAAGGGCCTTCAGTGATGCATCATTCCATGATAGAAGGTAGAAGGGCAAGAGAAGTGGAGAGAACAAGAAAAAAGGGGCAGAAATCATTCTATTGTCAGGAACCCAGTCCTGAGATAACTAACCTACTCCCACAGTAACCACATTAACTCAGTTATGAGGGCAGAGTCCTCATGACCTGATCACCTCTTAAAGGTTCCATCCCTCAGCTCCTTTGCTTTGGGGATTAAATTCCCAAAACATGAACTTGGAAACACATTCAAACCATAGCAAACACTTAGAGGCAGCAGGATTAACAGAGAATTAACATCTAAATGAATGCTTGGAGATAATCATTAGAGAGATTGTTGTGAGGTATGCAGGTGTCCCACTCAGTAGTGACCCTCATAGGGTTGTCAATGGCTGATTGTTTTGGGATTGCCTCGGGAGTGGATTGCCATGTGTTCCCATTTAGAGAGATTAGTAAATACTTATTCATGGTCCTCCAAGTCTTAGAGAGGTAAAATAAAAGAAATTGGTGCTTTTCAGGGGTCTTAATAGGAAATAATCAGGAAAGAAGTAAAGAAAAAATGCATACAGATGGACCTAGCTTTTTTGTGTGTTCTTTGGAAGGCTTATTGTACCCATGTTCAAATGCTTTCTTCTCTTCCTTCTTCTCCTCTTCCTCCCCACCTCTGTCACTGGGGTTACAGATGTATACCACCATGCCCAGCTCCACTACATTTTTTAAATTAATTTTTAAGATATAGTCTCTCGCTAAGTTGCCCATGCTAGCCTGGAACTCAAGATCCTCCTGTCTTTGCCTCCCAAGTGCTGGGATTGCAGGTGTATACCACCATGTCCAGCCCCTCCAATACATATTTGTTAAAAAATATTTTCAACCTTAAAACGTAGTTGGACTTTAAGAATTTATAAATTCTCAGAAAGCAGTTATAAGCAGTACACTCTGAGAAACCTAGAGAGGTCTTAATTATATCACTCTGGGTGTTGAGAAATGTCCCTCCCTCCCACTCCTGCCTTTGTGTGTGTGTGTGTGTGTATGTGTGTGTGTGTTCTGGGGCTTGAACCCAGGCCCTCACTCAGCCCCTCTCCCTGTCATTTTTCCTTTTCAAAGAGGCTTCTTTAACAAAGAGAAATTTTATTTTTGGAGGCAGGGTCTTGCTGTGTCGTCCATACTGGCATTGAACTTTTGATCCTCCTGCTTGTGCTCCCTGAGTTCCCCAAAAGAACTTTTTTTTTTTTTTTTTTTTGCAGTACTGGGGATTGAACCCAGGGCCTCGCGCCTGCATGCTTTGCAAGTGCTGGACCACTGAGCTGTGCCCCCAGCCCATTTTTTTGACTTTTTGAGACAGGGTCTCACTAAGTTACGCAGACTGACTCTGGTTTCGAACTTGCAATCCTCCCTCCTCTGCCTCCTGAGCTGCTGGAATTATAGGCATGTGCCACTGTGCCCAGTTCCAAAAGAACTTTTTAAGTGATCAAGGGTAGTTTGAAGACAGGTACCATGATATAAGCCCAACTACTCAGGAGACTGAGGCAGGAGGATCACAGGTTTGAGGTCAGAGGCAGACTGAGCAATTTAGTGAGACCCTATCTCAAAATAAGAAATAAAAACAGGGTAGCCGGGTGTGGTGGCGCACGCCTGTAATCCCAGCCAGTGGCTTGGGAGGTGGAGGTGGGAGGATCGCAAGTTCAAGACCAGAAGCAGTCTACGTAACCTAGTGAGACCCTGTCTCAAAAAGTAAAAAAATGGGCTGAGGGGTGCAGCTCAGTGGTCCAGCACTTGCAGAGCATGCATGCGCGAGGCCCTGGGTTCAACCCCAGTACCACACATAAAACAAACAAACAAAAACAGGGTTGAGGGTGCAGCTCAATGGTAGAGCACTTGCCTAGCTTGCCTGAGGCCTTGGATTCAAACCCAAAGTACTGAAAAAGCAGTAACAACAACAATGGCAACAAGCTGTATGCTGGTATTCCCCTATGTTCGGGGAATAACATTTTTTCCTTTCTTTGCTTCTCCCCGTCCCTCCCCTCCCCTCCCCTCCCCTTCCTTTCCCTTCCCTCTTTTGTTTCCCCCTTCTTTTCTTTTTCCTTTCCTTCCTCCCTTTCTCCCCCTCTTCCTTCCTTTCTTTCCTTCTTTCTTCCCTTCTCTTTCTTTTCCTGTCTTCCCTCTCTCCCTCTCCCTACTTCTCTCCCTCTTTCTCTTTCTCTCCCTCCTTCCTCCCCTCATTCTCCTCTCTTCTACCCTCCCCTCCCCTCTCCTCCTCTGGCCTCTCCTGTTTTTTTCTTTCCCTTTTGTTTTTCTTTTTCTTTCTCATTGAATCCAGGGCCCCTTGCATGCTAATATGTGCTCTATCATTGAATTACACCTCCAGCCTGGGAGTAGAGTTTTCTCTTCTGTCATTTGTATCATTCTAAATAATTTATAACTATATTTGTTGGAAATTAAAATTTTTCTCCTTAGCTTCTGAATTAATATGGAACCCTTGCAAGTACTTACTTTGTTTACCAGAAAACCAATATGTTTGAGAAATGTCCATGTGTATTTAGTGAACTGTTATCATTTTGGGGGGAAATATTAACTTTAGGTAAGCCTGTTTTTTATACTGGCTGCCTGGAGGACAAGTGGTGTTAATAAATGAACTGGAAACAGTTGTGTTTGCAGTCGAACTTGGTGTCAGGTGGGAGGAAAACAAACTTCACCTGAATTTAGAGATGAACTGTGAACATGTTCAGGAGTGAAGGCAGCAGAAAGCTGTGCTTGCCTCCTGGGTCATACAGATAGAGAGATGGTGAAAGATCTCCTCCACCTTGAGACCAACGAATTCTGACACAAACTGGGTGTCCTACAATTCAGTTCAGTTCTGACACTATTGACAGTTAGCATCAGACTCTGCAAGATTAACGACTGGGTCCCTCAAGACTGGCTTTATTGGGGCTAGGAGTATAGCTTACTCCTGGAAGAGCTTACTTAGCACATAGGAGGCCCCAGGTTCTGTCCCAGCACAGAGAGAGGGAGTCGGGGGTGGGGCGAGTGACTGACTGCTTTCTTATTTTGGTCATTAGCTGTACTTCAGACACCAGTTGCAAGTATGGATCCCAAGGTTTATCTGCAGTTGTCTACCTGGCTACAAAGTTGGGGGTTCCCTTAATCTCCCCTTTTGGGTTCAGTAATTTGCTGTACCAGACCAAAAAATCAGGGCAACACCTAAGTTACATTTACCAGTTTAAGATAAAGGATACAAATTAATAGGTAGATGAGGAGGTACATACATAGGGCAAGGTCCAGAAGGGTCCTGAGTGTAGGATCTTCTGTTCCATGGATTTAGGGTACATCATCCTCCCAGCACTTGGATGTGTTCACCAACCCAGAAGCTCTCTCAGCCCTGTATGTTGAGGTTTTGTAGCAGTTTCATTATGTGGGCCCTAAATGTTGAGATTTTTATAAGTTTCATTATGCTGGCACGACTAATTAAATCATTAGCTCTGTGATTAACTCAAGCTCCTCTCTCTCTCTAGGGGTTGCAGGGCTGGGGATCAATGTTCCAGGCTTCTAATCAGGGCTTGGTCTTTCTAGCAACCAGCCCTCATCCTAAAGCTAGCTAGGGGGTTGCCAAGAGCCACATCATTAAAACAAAAGACACTTCTGTCAACCTTATCACTCAGGAAATTCTGAAGGTTTTGGGAACCTTGTGCCAAGAACCAGGGACAACAACAACAAAAAAACAAACACACAAACCAACAAAAAAAACCAGGGTTGAGGGTGCAGCTCAATGGTAGAGCACTTGCCTAGCTTGCCTGAGGCCTTGGATTCAAACCCAAAGTACTGAAAAAGCAGTAACAGGTCTTTCTTCTTTGTCTGTCTGTCTGTCTGTCTGTCTGTCTGTCTGTCCCTCTCTCTCTCTCTCTCTCTCTCTCTCTCTCTCTCTCTCGCAATACAGGGGGTTTGCACCCAGGGCCTTGTGTATACTTTGCAAGTGCCCCACCACTGAGTTGCACCCACAGCCCCTCTTTTTTTCCTTCAAGTATTTTATCTTGAGATTGGATTTTGCTAAGTTATGTAGGCTTCCTTTAGCCTCAAAGTTGAGATCCTCCTGCCTCTGCCAACCACATCGCAGGGATTACAGGCATGTGCCACCATGCCTGGCAGGACCAAATCTTTCTGTAACCATAGACAGGTATGCCAAAGCTGGATGTGTCTGCTATGTAGTGCCTTTGGTGTTAGTTATCAGTTGTGCAGATATGGACTAGTGAGGTTGCTGTATAGCCCGTCTCAGGAGTGTTAGTCTTGTATGCCTCACCTTGTAGTCTGGTCAGGTTTCAGGTGTCATGGAATGCCAGTTTTCTGATACCCTTCTAAGTGGTATTTCACCTCTGGAATAGGGAATGAATGGGCCAGTGTGATTTGTTCTTAAGTACTAATTTCCAGCTCAGACATCACTATCTTTATATACAGTAATCTTTCCAGAGCCTCTTAGGTCAGTGTTTTAGTTTTCTTTTGTTTATGCTAGGGCTAAGGCAACGAGAAAAGGTGTTTATGGGCTATGTTTTTCTTTCCAGTCAAGGTAATAGTTTAATGACTTATGGGGAAGCAGATAAATTATTAGTGTACACTAGAAAATCAGCAAGGAAATTCATGCTGCCTTTAACCTGTTAAAATGCTAAGAGTAGGACATATTTGAGAAATAGTAACACAGAGGCAGCTGTCTGATCTTGGGTCCCTGAGAGAGCTTGATAATAGAAACACAGAGGTGTTGAAAGACATTATTTCTTTGTAATATTACAACCATCTTGCAAGAGTTGTCATGATTGCTACTGAGCATATGAGATAACCAGAGCCCAGAGACATATGGCTTGACTGAGATCACATGGTGAGTTAAGTGTAATTTCTGTATATGTACATAATTCTAGGAGTTACCTCCGGGCTTCAAACTCTTGAAAAATTGCGTTCTGGTTCAGATGTGGATAAAATATGTTAAAATTTAGAGGGTTCAGGTTGGTTCAGATTCTGGTGTAAATCTGTTGTGTAGATAGCAGGGTCTCGAATGAAATCTGAACCCAATCCAGTGAAAAGGTGGTTTGGGTTTCATCTATTAAATTTTTTTTTGTATCATTAGCTATTTTATTGTATATAAAAATGGAAAAAAAGTAAAAAAAAAATTTTACTCATCTGTATATATTAAAATTAAAAAATTAAGCCCAAACTGAATCTAAACCCTGTACATTTTATTGTATTGAACCAGCATTTAAACCTGAACCCATTTTTTCGTGGGTTTGAAGCCCTGCTTTCTTTGTATGTTGCTCTGATGGTGAAACTCATTACAATTGATGTAGCACTGGTTGAGCACTGTCATGTGCCAGGTATTGTGGGCATGAGGAATAGAAATGAGAAGACCCCAGTCCCTAGTCCGGGACTGTGGTGGTTTTGGTACCATCACTCCATGGGAAGCTGGCTACAGCATTGATGGTACTCTTCTTTTGAGTTATCTGTCTGCCATGCCTCTACTATCTTTCCTGCCAGGTTGACTTGCTCTTGACTTAGGGAAAGCATATTTGCCATGACTCTTATTCATGATGGTTGCTCTGCAGTGTGTGTGTGTGTGTGTGTGTGTGTGTGTGTGTGTGTGTGTGTGTAAAATTGAATGAGATCATGGGCTATTTAAAGAATATATGTTCTCCATTTGACTTACGTAGCATTTTGAAGTGGTCTGTGTCATGGCTCTTCCATTAGATTAAACTCTC
The DNA here is from genome assembly GCA_007922755.1 of Pedetes capensis. Lineage (NCBI taxonomy): Eukaryota > Metazoa > Chordata > Mammalia > Rodentia > Pedetidae > Pedetes > Pedetes capensis. The sequence goes on from VMDO01010934.1 coordinate 48,660, forward strand.
AGAGAGGAAGGATGCACCCGTCCAACGTGCTCACATAGTATCATTACTGCCAATAGAGTTGAAATAAGTTGAGTAGGGATGAGAATTTACTAATAAATGTTATCCTGGATCCAGAGAGCTATCATCAGGATAAAGTGACCCCTAGGATTATCTTTGGACTTTGAAAACAAAAATCAAACACATTTTTCCTTCCTTCCTTCCTTATTTATTTATTTCAGTTATGTGAGTTGAACCCAGGGCCTTGCACATGCTAGGCAAGTGCTCTACCCCTGATCTGCACTCCAGCCCCTTTTTTATTTTTTGTGTTTGAGACTGGTTCTTGCTAAGTTGGGCAGGATGCCTCTGTCCTCTAAATCCTGATCCTCCTGCCTCAGCTACCCGAGTCACTGGGATTATAGGCAGGTGCCATGCCACCCGGCTTATTTCTTACTTATTTTGTGTGGTGTGTGGTGCCTTGTTCATGCTAGGCAAGTGCTATACCACTGAGTCACATCTCTAGCCCCTTCCTTTCCTTCTCGTCCTCCCCCTTTTCTTCCTGTCTCATCTTCCTCCCCCTCCTCCTCCTCTTCCCTTTCCCTCCCCACCCCGCCTTTCTCAGTACTGGGAGATTGAACCCATGGCTTCTTGCACACTAGAGAAGTGCTCTACCACTGAACTGCACCTCTAGCCCCCCCACCTTATTTTGAGTCAGAGTCTCACTAGTTGCATAGGCTGCCTTTGGCCCTGAGCTTGTGATCTTTCTGTCTTACCTTCCCAAGTTGCTGGGATTGCAGTAGTATGGACCAACATCTGTCCCAACCCTCCCTCCCTCTTCTTTTTTATTTTCCTTCCTTCCTTCCTTCCACTGGGGCCTGAACTCAGGGCCTCACACATTCTTTGTACTCATTCTGCCACTAAGCTGCATCCCTAGCTCATTTTTATTTTTTAAATTGAGACAAGATCTCACTAAGTTACGCAGGTTGCCTCTGATCTTGAGCCTGCAATCCTCCTGCCTCCACCTCCTGAGTTGCTGCAATTACAGGCATGTGCCACCACACCCGACTCCCTTTTTTTCTTTAAATAACCCATTGGCACAGATGGAGAACTACAGAAAATAGAACCATATGCAGTTTTAAAAAATTTAGCCAAGTAATCACTAGTGTATATGTTCTTTGTTTGATCTGTGTTATTATAAGCTACCAATCCTTATATGCATAGCCGAAGGGGAAAGAATTGAAAATCCTTGTAAAATGTCAGGGATGGATTTCATGTGGATCAATTCCATTCTTCTCAGATTGTAGTTGACATATAAATTACATATTTTCCTAATGTTCATAACACAAGCTGTCAGGTGCATATTCACTTGAGGTTTTAATAGAGCAAAGTACAGTCTTGTTGGAAATCCTGGACACAGGCCTCTTTTGTTCCTGTTATTCGCATTGGTAGGAATTCAGATACCTGGATCAATTCTGTTTTGGTTTTTGCTGAGGCTCTAACTTGATAATTTTATTTTTCTTCTAAAATCCTCTATTCCCAATGAAATGAAATTAGGAAATGGGACCTATAGAACTATCCTGTTTAATCTCAATAGAGATTTTACATGTGCTTTTTATATTTCATAATATTTTGTTCCCACAGAAATAATACTCCTTGTTTAGAGAAAAGAAGTTTTGTTTTTCTTTTCAAAGATATCAATAAAATAAACACCAGCTCTCACCTGCCTATGTTTTTTTTTTTTTTTTTTTTTTTTGTGATACTGGGGGTTGATCCTGGGGCCTCACGCCTGCATGCTTTCCAAGTGCTGGACCACTGAGCTGCACCCCCAGCCCTTTTATTTTTTTTTTCCTTACTTCCTGAGACAGGGTCTCACTAAGTTACATAGACTTCCTCTATCCTCCTGTCTCCGCCTCCCAAACCGCTGGGATTACAGACGTGTGCCACCACGCCCAGCTACCTGCCTATGTCTTTAAAATACTGATCCTCCTATTACATTTCATAGTTGGTGTGTATATTGTAGGCTTTTTCAGAGTCAACCACTGGATTCTTAATAGGAAATTCAACTGGACTTGCTTATGCTAATATTATGGGCTTTTTTAGATCAGTTTGAATGTAGAGCTGCCCATTTGTTTAGGCAGATGTTTCTTATAATTGTTATAAAAGCAGAGTCTGTTAAAGACTAACAATTGACTTGAACAATCTGGGATTGTGTTTGTCAGCATTACTGAATTGTCTCTTCCATGGGCAGAGACTGAAGAGTTCTGGGATTGGATATTACTCATCAGGTCTTTGTTTTCTATACTTTGGTCCTTTTTTTTTTTTTTAATCACTGATGCTTTTTGGGGAACAGCCAACTGAATGTTAATGAAGATGAAGAAGATTTGAAATTTTAATGCTACCTTTTTAGTTTCTTCCTCTTGTTCTTAGCTGCCTAAAAAAGTACAAGGAACAGTCATATTTCTGTGAGTTTCGTATATTTAGTTTAGAAAATGGAGTCAGGTATGCTTTTTATTTTTTATTTTTTGAACCTACAGCCTTGCACATACTTTGCAAGTGCTCTACTACTGGGCAGCACCACTTTCCCATTTTTATTTTTTATTTTGAGTCAGTCTTGCTAAGATACGCAGGCTGCCTCTGGCCTGAAACTTGTGATCCTCCTGGCCCTGCCTCCCAGGTTGCTGGGATTACTGACATGGGCCAGGGGCCAGGTGTACTTTTTAATACACCTAAAGACCCATCAGCCCACCAGACTTCTTCCCAGCAAGTGACGGTTGAAGGAGAAGGTGATAAAATAGACTTTTCATTACTCTTTTTGTTAAAAATCGGTGGAATTGTTAACATTAAATCTACCATCTTGATAATTACAAGCAATTCTGAATGCAAGACTGATGGTGGTTTCCAGAATGTTACTACTTTATATGGAATATCTTCTGTGCCTAGTAGAACTTTTTTTTTCCTTTGAATTATAAGGTCACATTTGGGAAATAAAGAAGAAAATGCTTGATTATCCTACTATAGCAATACAACTATTATAGTCATTTTGATACACAGTTGTGTTGCATTATATGCATTTTCAGATTTTTATATTTTCACTGGTGCTTGCTTAAATCCTGTCCCTCTCCCCTATATCCCACACCCTGCTTCCCTCTCACTGAATGATCAAGGAGGTGGGGGTGAGACTTGGCTGTGGTGTCAGTGGATTCCAATTCGAAGTTTCTCTGAGTGTGAGCATTTACAGTGCTGGATACTTATTATTTAAAGCAATATATTTTTCATACATTGTGGCCCTTAAAATGCAAGCAAACCTCTTCATCTGGTGTCAACCAAAGGAAAAGTGATCTGTTGCGACGCTGGAGGAAAAACTGGCAATGTTGGACTTACCTATATTGAAAGATTAGGTATGTTGTTCTTCACCTTGGAGTTTCCAAGTATGATTTTCACAGTGCATGGTTTTCATCCCATAGGCTGTTTTTGGTCTTTAACTTCTGATTTAGATATAATTTCATTGTATTTGATGCCAGTGCTTTTTCCTATGTGCATTTTACATTGTTATCCACAGGGTATAATCATTTTTAAAGCTTTAAAAATATACTATATATAATTTTTATAGTCATTTACAACAGACTTTTTAGTTTTCATCTTTTCAGAAGAATTTGGGGAGCCTATAGAATCATTTCTTGAGAGCGGATTCATTCTTATGTAGGCTTATTCGCAGTGCTTCTATCACATATTTTAAAATAGATGTAACTGTTGCACTGCTAATTTCAGTATTTCCTAACTATAGAGAAGAGCTTAACTGTGCTCAGGCATATGGGACCCTTTCTGTAACTGGGCTATGTACGGCTTGGAATTTAAATTATTTACATAAATCACTATAGGATCTTATTAAAGAGTGAAAGGCTGTGTAGTATAATATAGTCTATTTGAATCTAGACTGCTTGGGTTTAAAGTTCAGAACTGATAGCATTAAGGAGACTTTGAGTGAATTATCCTCTCTTTGCCTGCTTCTCCCTGGGTGCTATGAGATTAATAATATTTATCTCACAAGATAGGATTAAATCTGTGTATTTAAAATGTTTTGAAATAGAGTCTTGTTCTAACAAGTTCTGTGTAAATGTTATTTAGTATCATTGTCTTTTGGCAATTTTTGAAAATCTTTATAGTACAACTATGAGTTTTGAACACAGAATGCCTGGGATCAAGCTTGGGTACTTATTAAAAAATAAGTTTTAGGCAATATAATCAAACCTTAAATTTCTGTTCTTTTTTGATTGCTGTTTTCATGCAGAAGAAACTGAGTGTTGAGCTTGTGAATTTGCTATTATTGCACACTTAATGTATATAGATGCTCTTAGATGCTCATGGTATCTCCTATAGACTGCATATTTTTCTTCCCAGTGACTTTGGTACCAAAGTCTACTTATTCTGTAGCAAAGTACAAATGTTGTCATGAATCTTCCCTCTCTCTTTCCATAGATTCTGTGTGCTCTTCTAGGCTACAGTGGTCACTTCTTTAAACATAGAAAGGAGACTTAGGGCTTTGCAATTTGGTGTTAGTTTTCCATGTTTTTCATTCTGTATACCTGGGCACTCCTTTGATATGCTCTATAGAGGTAATCAAAGCATTTAAGTGAATATTTGTTTGTTCCGTGGCTAGACATTTCTGATTATGGACATGGTTTTGAGCATGTTACTTATGTTATTCAGTAGTGTTCCCAAAGAATATTCAGAGCCCTTTACAAAATGCAGAATGTTTTATGTATCAGTTGTTCAGTGAGTTTGGTCATGAAAATCTACCTGAAAGCAATTAAGTAACAAAACAATTTCCATTGTTCATGGGATATATACAAATATGTGCACTAAAGTATTTTTATTTCTTTAAAGAGTTACTAATCAGCGAAGACTGATTTTTGTGGTAAGTTTAAACGAGGTTGGCATTAGTTTTAATCCATGTTGGTCAAAGCTGTGAAATTAGGATAGAAAATCTCTCTCTTAGCCCAAGATAGTGCTGAGGTTTCTAGTAGCTTTGGTTTCTTCTTCCTGATCATTCCTAACATTCAAAACAAAGTTCATCTTATTTCATAATGAACTTGGATTATTTAACAAGTCTAAAAGCTTATTACTACTATGAAAAACTGTTAGGGGCCATTCATTCCATGTAACAAGGAATCCAAATCATTTCACCAAATTTGGTTGTTTTTTTAAGTTTGGCTTTTGTTTAATTTTTTTTTTATTTTAAGTCAGGGTCTCACTAAGTAGCCCAGATTGGCCCCAAACTTGTGGTCCTCCTCGTCTCAGCCTCCCCATTGCTGGGATTATAGGTATGTGCTACCAGGCCCAGCTATTTATTTATTTACTTATTTATTTACTTACTTATTTGTTCGTACTGGTGGTTGAACCCAGAGCCTCATGCACCACTGAGGTACACATACAGCCAAGTTGTACTTTCTCCTGCCTTAGGTTTTGTTTGGCTTTTGATACTTTGATTGGATAAGATTGGTTTCTTATTGTTACATATACCTTGAACTCAAAATGTCATGGATTTTATGTTTTTCTTTCCCTGAGTTTTATTTCTCATGTGAATAAATATACACACACACCCATTCTATTTGCACAATATGACTCCTAGAGATGAGCTTCTTTATCCTATGAGGCAGTGGAGGAAGCCTAAAAGCCATTTGTGGAGCATTGCAGTGACACGTGTATTTTTATAGTCATGTGGTGACAATATTAGGGATTGTAGGATAGGTTAGTGTTACAGTTCAGCAGCCTGTAAATCCCATGACTTCCCAGTCTTCATGGGTCATTAGAGCCCCAGGCCTGTGCTGCAAATGATACTTGCTCAGTAGTAAGGTGAAGGGTGTCTTATAACTCTAATAGTACATAAAATTCTTGAATATGTATTGATTGCTAACAACTGCTGTCTTTCCCCCAGCTTGCTTACCATTAGTTTTTGTACATAAGCACAGTTCTGGACTCAGCTATTCATATTTATGTTTCTATACCTTCTTCTTAAAAAGATTTTAGGCAGTTTATGACTTGAGTTGTTTGAAACAGGGGGAAAAAAAAAAAAAGGAGACCTAAAATGGTCTGTCCCCTGCCAACCAGAAGCTTCCTGTGGCATCCAAATAGAATAGTTGGCTCAGTCTGTCAGCACTTCTCTTTGAAGGTGGTTTCTGCTTGAAAAGTAGTGACCTTTAGCATAGTTTTAGGCTAATTGCTTCTCCTTTTTCTGTCTGGACACTTTTTTTCCCCGGACACTTTTTTTCCCCTCCAGATACTTTCCTGTTCTTGTTGACTTTGTTTTTCTAGAAGATTCAGGCTGTGGTTAAAATGTTTTGGGTCCCTACATGAACTTTCTATAGGATTACCCAATTTTGGGGTACCCTTGTTAGATCAATAGAGTTAAAGAGGACAAATGATCATCTTGGCTAATAGGAAGAGTAATTTTGGAATGAATCTGAAAGCTCAGAAATATCCAGACTTTTCCTGTAGTACTTTTTTCTGTTTGTAGTACCAACTTTACCCAGTGTAGGGGAGGGAGGGGCTAGTTGGGAGAACTTCTGTTTAAGGGGTTCAGACACAGGGGATTAAAGTGTGTCTTTTGTGTTTGCAAGGCACTAACACCACTCCCGTCTGTATTTAAATGCTGTCCCCAGGTTACGACTATGGCTATGTCTGCGTGGAGTTTTCACTCTTGGAAGATGCCATCGGATGCATGGAGGCCAACCAGGTTGCTTTATACTTCGGTCAAATGATGCTGGAAGGATATATATTATATATGCGGTGGGAGGGTTTCAAATGATTTCACTTTGGAAAGGTACAAGAAATCTATCTTTGGAGAATACCACATTCCTATCAAAAAGCTATTGTGAGGAGAAACTTAAAGGCTGGGAAGGTGTCTATCAGAGTTAATGTGCAAAATATATTTTAAAAGCTAGTTGCCAGTTGTAGTTGGACTAGATTCCAAAGATGGGTAGATATGAGTGTTTCTCTCTGGAGTGTGGCTGAGATGGGGATCCTCATGCAAAGAATGATCCTTGATTGAGACCCCAAAAATATGGCTGACAAAGAAATTCTAAGTTAGTGGTCATACCCAAACCTAGGGTGAAGACTCCTGATGGGTACTCCTGGGCACTAAGATCATGCCTATATGTGTTACTTTTGAAAGAGGGCCATCAGGGAGGAGAAAGGAATGAATTGTTCGTGCCTGTCTCATTCATCATTGTTCTCTGCCAGTTGGAGTTGTGTACTCAAGTCTTTGGCTGTATATGGTCAGAGCTAGTGAATCTGAATACGTACTTACCTTGTGCTTGCGCCATCTGGAGTTATTCAGTTTGCCACCTAGAATTGTCATCTGTGTCTTTAATTGATCCCTGCCTGGTAGTTTTGGGAGGAATTATTAAATAGATAGAATTTTCTTCATGGTGTTTCCTGGGGAAAGCAGTTTGCTTTATATCTCAGCTAGGCTCCACCTCCCAAAGGTTCTGCATCCTCTGAAAATAGTACTACCAGATGGGTACCAAATGTGTAACACAGGCCTATGGGAACATTTCGCATCCAAACCATAACAAAACCATATCCCTCTCACTTAACAGAGTTCTACCCCACCAATGCCCAGTACTGGAGAGTTGAAACTAGGATCTCATGGATGCTAAGCAAATGCTCTACCATTGACCTGTACCCCTAGCCCCTTTTTGTGTTTTCAGTTTTTAGATAGGGTCTCACTAAGTTCCACAGGGCTGCCTCTGGCCTCAAACTTGTGTTCTTCCTGCCTCGGCCTCTCAAATTGCTGGGATTACAGGTGTCTGCCATGGCGCTCAGATTAAAACGGTTTTTACTGACTGTTCAGTGTTCATCACTCGGTCTTTTTTTTTTTTGTGGTACTGGGGGTTGAACCCAGGGCCTCACGCCTGCATGCTCTGCAAGTGCTGGACCACTGAGCTGCACCCCCAGCCCATTTTTTTACTTTCTGAGACAGGGTCTTACTAAATTATGCAGACTGCCTCTGGTCTCGAACTTGCGATCCTCCTGCCTCTGCCTCCCAAACCGCTGGGATTACAGGCATGCGCCACCGCGCCTGGCTCAATCACTCGATCATTTAAGAAATATTAATTATGTATCAGAAGCTGTGCTACTGCTAATTTTGGAGAGAAGAATGAAAGTTCTAATCTATACGCTCTGGTTATGCTTCTGATAATCTGTCCAAATTTGAGAACATTCTTCATAAGCAATTTATTCTTACCAGTCCTTTGCCACTACACCAAAGGCTGTGAGTGATGGAAATATAAATAGGAGGGTCATGGTAGATGCCATCTCTTTTGTATTGTTCTCTCTACTATGTGTTTCTCCTAGAGAAACATTGTTTTTTATCAGTGCTATTTAATTGTAGATCTTTAAAAAATATATAAGTATTGGCCCCTAACTTCCTCTTCTCTCCATCCCCCCCCAAAAAAAAAATCCTCCCTGAAGTGTCTAGCCTCCTAAAGAGTAGTATCAAATAGAACGAGGACCACCTTCTTTAAAAACAAGGCTTATGCCAGGTGTGGTGCATACCTATGATCCCGACACTTGGGAGGCTGAGGTAGGAGGATTTTGAGTTTGGGCCTAGCCTGAGCTATATGGTGAGATTGTATGTGTAAAAACAAAAAACAAAGCTTATCTTTAATCAGGCTTCCTGTTGGAGCCACATCTGAAAAAATACTCATTTATACCAAGAACATTGAGAAGTGGCTTTTCGATCTCTCTCCTACCCTCCTCAGCTATTTTGTAAACCTTCTTACGGCTCTCAGATCCCTGATAAATGTCCTCTACCCAGTGATTGGAACACCGGAGCAAAGCCAGTGTTCTTCCAGGTGTGAAATAGAGTGTTTTGATATGTAGCACTCCTTATGCATAGGGTACCATATGACACTGTCTTCAGAAGTACAGTTGAAAGACAGCCCCCTAGCTGGATGTGGTAGCACATGGCTATAATCCCAGCATTCTGGAGGCTGAGGTCAGCTCTGTTTGGAGGATCTCAAGTTTGAGGCCAGACCCTGTCTCAGAAAACAAAAACAAAAAGGTGAGTGCTGTGGAGCATTCCTATAATCCCAGGTACCAGTGAGACTGAGGCAAGAGGATCATGACTTCAAGGCCAGAGACAGCCCTAGCAATTTAGCAAGACCCTCTCTCAAAAAAAAAAAAAAAAATTTAAAGGGGGCTGAGGGTGCAGCTCAGTGGTAGACAACTTGCCTAGCATGCACAAGGCTCTGGGTTCAACTCCTCAGTACTGTTTTAAAAAAAGAAAGCCATTACCTATTGTTGTATTCATACCTAGAAAAAAGACATACATTATACGGTACTCATGAATCCCATAGGATGCTCTGACAAACTCCATTGTTTTTATTTATTTATTTATTTTTTTTGGGTGGGAGGTCTGATATTCACTGGAGTTACTACTTAAAAAGATATCTCTCACATTCTTTATGATCAACTCCATTTCCTAGATTTTTATTCTTCCCTGAATCATAGGACAAACAAGATAGACTCTTCTTGCTGAACTACATATCCTCATGATCAAATCAGCATTCTTTTTCTTTCTTTCTTTCTTTTTCTTTTGTGTAGTACTGAACATAGGACCTTACACATACTTTGCGTGTGCTCTACCACTGAGCTGCCCCGCAAGCCATTTTATTATTTTTTATTTATTTATAACTAATTAATTTTGCAGTATAGGGCTTCTGAACCCAAGGCCTTATGCATGCTTCATTTGCTTTGCAAACACCCTTCCATTGAATTGCACCCCCAGTCATTTTTTATTTTATTATATTATTTTTGTTTAATTTACTTTTTTTTTTTTTTGCAGTAGTTGGGGGTTGAACCCCGGGCCTCACCCATGCTTCACAAGCACTCTATTGTTTAGCTGCTCCCCTGGCCCTTTTCAAAAATTTTTTTAGTATTCTTTTATTTACACATTATATGTAATTAATACATATATAAAATATGGAATTGAAAGCACAAATAGGAGTATAGTGAAAATTAAATATCCCCCACTTCTATTATCAGCCCCCTCCGTGTTCCCCTATAAAGGAACCATTGTTAATGGTTTATTGTATTTTTTCCAAAGAGATTCTATGCAAATACATCAAGCATACTATACACACTGTTTCCCACTTTTTTTTTTTTTTCCCCACTTAGCCATGTGAGCTAGGAAGTTGTGCCATATTGGTATGTATAGAGCTGCCTTGTTGATTTTAGAGGCGCCACAGTGCTCAATTTTATGGGTTCGCCATAATTTACAAGTCTTCTGTTGATGGACATTTAGTTTGTTTCTAATCTTTTGCTGTAATAAATTTCCTTGTACTTACATCTCTGTGCAGCTGTATGTATACCTTTTTAAAGTTTTTTATCTTGAGCAGGGTCTCACTAAGTTACACAGGCTGCCTCTGACCTTGAACTTGTGATCCTCCTGCCTCTGCCTCCTGAGTTGCTGGAGTTACAGATGTGCACCACTGTGCCTGGCTTGAGTCAGCATTCTTAACTTTCACCACAACTTGGTGTGTGCAGATTATTTTGATGGAAAATTTTTTGAACATGCTTCAGGGAAAGTTTTTCTACTCAGGTAATAAAACATGTAGAAGAGGATTGCAGGTTCTGGAGTCAGGTGTTACTTCCTAGCTGGGTTACTTCTGGTGAGTTTCATAATCTTCCTCAACCTCAATTCCCTCTGTTCCCAGTATGTCAAGGAACCCTGGTGCCTAATGTGTGCCAGGCACTTGTCTGGATGTTGCAGATGGTTCAGGGAATGAGACAGACTACATAACTTTATTTTAATGAGAAAAAACAGGGCATAAACATGTTGACAAATTAAAAATAATACAATATCTGATAGTGCTGAATACTGTTAAAGGAAATGAAGAAAAGTTTTGAGAGAATAGATGAGGTGGTCTGGGAATCTTGTTGAGGAGTTACATTAAGTAGTGATTCTTGGTAAATAATACATGCAGAATATTTAGCAATAGTGCCTGGTACTTGGTAAGCATTTGAAATTAGTCAGTCATATTCTTCTTTCCCTCCCTTCCCCTTCTAAACATCAAATGATTTCCAATCATAATTCTAGGAAAATAAATTTATTATTTGTTGTTGTTTTTGAGACAGGCTCTTGCTGTATAGCCCAGGCTTGGCTAGAACTTACTGTGTATCCCAGACTGGCCTCAATCTCATATCAGTTGTCCTCCCTCAGCATCCTAAGTGCTAAGATTACAGGTGTACGCCACCACACCCAGCATTATTTTTAATTAATTAATTTATTTGTTTGCAGTATTGGAGGATTGAACCCAGGGTGCTCCACTACTGTGCTGTACCCTCAGACCCTTTCTGATTTTTATTTGGGACAGGGTCTTGCTTAGTTATGCAGGCTGCCTCTGGACTCGAACTCATGATCGTCCTGCCTCAGCCTCCCAAGTTGCTGAGATTACAGGCATGCACAACCGCACCCAGTTTTAAATTGATTTCTATATCTGGGGTTTATTAAAACTAATTCTTTAAGGAAATGGATATGGATTAAAAGACATAAGAATGTGAGGAAAGACATCCTCCAAGTGAATAAAGTGTTTATGGAATATGAAGTATTTCTCTCCATTCTTCTATTTCCCTTTCTTTTAACTTTTACTTGTGGATCAAGTTAGTATAGATTCTGAGTCACCAGAGATCTGCTGGGCACTTCTAAGTAGGGCCTAAGTGTGTCTTTATATGCCTCAGAGGTTTCTGTTGTCTGTCTTTTTTACCCTCTCCTCTTTGAGGCAAGGTCTTTCTGTGTATCCCAGGCTGGCTTTGAACTTGAAATCCTCTTGCCTTAGCTTCCCAAGTGCTGGGATTACAGGTGTGCCCCACAGTGCCCAGTGAAGCAGGGCCTCTTATTCTACCCCTTGTCATATACCCTTAGCCTTCTTTTTTGTTCACATCCATGGGGATTGAGAGGAATATCATGTCCTTTTTCCATGTGTGCCATTAGACTGGGGAGATAGTAAGAAGCATTATGTTAGAGTATTGATCATTTTCAGTGGTTGCCTTGTTACTAGCTCCCTGAAACTGTTGTCATTTGCTGTGCAGGAAATAGCATTTTATTTTTTCAAGTTTGTTGATGTGTGCATGTTTTTTGCTCCTGTTTGCCCAAATATTTACTAAAACCTGCTTACAAAAACAGGAGGAAGACTTTATTTCTCTGGAATTTTTACTCAACTTTCTATGTGACAAAATTAGCCTGAATTCCTAAGGTGCATGAAAAAGGATGCTGTTACCATCCACATGAAAATTCCTTCACATATAATCTTTTTCTGGTGTGAGGAATGAAGGTTGTGGAATACATGAGGTTTTATGAAATAATAGGAGTTTTTTTGTTTGTTTTGGTTTCTTATTTTTATGAGCCAAGAAAGTTAAGAGAATTTGGATTATTGAAGATAACAGAATGGCTGGAGTGTTTATGAAGGCATGTAAAGGAAGCCAAATCTATTCTATTTTGTTTTGTTTTGTGACATGGTCTCACTATGTAGCCCAGGCTGGCCTCAAACTGGCAGTAGTCCTGCCTCAGCTTCCCAAGTGCTGGAATTCCAAGCATATGCTAGAATTATAAGCATATCTGACTAAAAGCTAAGTCTTAAATGCGGTCTTTGTGATTAAAATTGGAGCAACAGGGAAGAAAGCTTATGTTCTTGGGGATGGGAAGGCTATTTGTGAGACCATGGTAGACCCAGATTGTTGGAAACATACTCACATTAGGAATAATGATGTAATGCTATCTGAAACACATCAGTACTTAAATTGTGTGTATTTAAGTAGCAAAAAACATCTAGGCACTGTGGCACATGCCTGTAATCCCAGCTATAATTGAAAGGCTGAAGCAGGAGGATTGTGAGTTAGTGAGTTTGAGGCCAAAGACAACCTGTGTAACTTAGCAAGACCCTGTCTTAAGATAAAAATTTAAAAATAGGGGTTGGGGGTCCAACTCGGTGGTAGAGCATGTGCCTAGCATGTGTGAGGCCTTGGGTTCAACCCCCAGTGCTGGTGGCGGGGTTGGGGGAAGCAGCAGCAAAACTCCCCAACAATCTATACCAATATCCAGAGGGTTGTGCTTTTACCTAAACAACTCTTACTTCAAAACTATTTCATTAAGGAAAATGTGGTATCCTGACCAAAGCTGTCTTGTATAATTTGTGGCTTGAGTCATGCCATTCTTCCTAGAAATAGTAACTTCATTACCATGTAATTACCCTTAGTATAGGTATTGGTGGAAACATGGGAACATGCCACCTAAAAGGAATACAAACCAAGGATTATTGAAGATTCTTGTTCCCAGGAGAGTTGGAGTATTCAGGTTGACTTCTTGAGATGGGGTCTTACTATGCTGCCCAGACTGGCCTGGAACTCATAATCCTCCTGCCTCAGTCTCCTGAGTGGCTGGGATTACAGGTGCATGCCACTTACCCCTGCCTGGAAGTTGGGGTATTTAGGAGAGTTACTAGTGAATTTGGCCTGCAGCCATACCACCCGGGCATCTGATCCCATCATATCTCAGTCGGGCCCAGTTAATACTTGGATGGGAGACTACTTGGGAACATCAGGTACTATAGGCTTAGGAGAAGGACCTGGCAGCCCACACCCCCCTAAAAAAACAATCCACCATTGAAAACCCTATGAAAAGCAGAGAAGCATGGTATAGTGCCAGGCATGGTACAGTGTTGCGTTGTGTTTCGTTCTCTTGTACATAAGGTTGCTATGAGTTGGACCCAACTTGACGGCACCTAACAACAACAATAGTGAATTTAAGAACTGGTGATTTGATTATGAATTTTGACTACCTATTCAGTGATTGCTGGGATTTAGCTCAGTTGGTAGAGCGCTGCGCTGCAGTCTCTGAGGTCCTGAGTTCAATTCCCAGCACCGCAAAAATGGGAGAAGGGCCTGGCAATCCACTCCCAAGGCAATCCCGAAACAGTCAGCCATTGAAAACCCTATGAGGGTCGCTATGAGTCGGATACTGACTTGACGGCACCTAACAACAACAACAACAACAACATTCAGTGATTAGGACCAAACTGACATTAGACAGTATCGTGTAGCAGTTAAACACACAAACTGGAAGCAGACCCCCTGTGGTTACATACTAGTTCTGTCAATGAGTTAGTACATGTAAGGTGATTAGAATTGGGCTTGGCGTGCAGTGAATGTTCAGTGCATGCTTTTTGTTATCACAACAACTTCTCATCTCACTGGAACAACAAAGTGTAAAGTTAAGGCAGCTCTAGTCTTACCTTCATGGAATACATCAGGGGTTCTCACCACCACCTGGCTGCACAGTGGGAGGTGAGCAGTGAGTGAGTGAGCAAAGCTTCATCTGTATTTATAGCTGCTCTGCATAGCTTGCATTACCACCTGAGCTCCACCTCCTGTCAGATCAGTGGCAGCATTAGATTGTCTTCCATGAAACAGGTCCCTGATAGCAAAAAAGTTGGGGACCATTGGAGTACATTGCTAAAAGAAGATTTGGTGGCAGTGCCTAGGAGGGGTGTATTTTATTTTATTTTTTGCATCAATAATACTTTTCATTTAGCATGTTGATTGAGACTGATTATCAGAGGACTGCTTCTCAGCCTCCCTAGGAGCTTCTAGTACCTTAACCTTCAAATCTTAAATTCTCTCAAGAATAAGAACAGAAGACAGTACAGCATGGAGTATGGTTAGGCCATGTGGGAAATCTAACCTGTGGCTTTAAATCCCTAAGCTCTAACAACCAGCCCCTGCCTTTACCTAGTACCATCAGGCTCTGAATATAAGAAGTAATTTTGTTAAATTTGAAAGGTAAACATTAATTACTTGTCATTTTTAAGGGGACCTTCTAATATGTCTCTTATGATAGGCTTGTAATTATTTTTTCCATATATAAATCATGGCTGATGTCTGTGGATTGAAATACTTTTGTTTATTTGTTCTAAATCGGAAGTATACCTGTATATTTTAACTTTCTGCTTCAGTGTTGTTAATCTCTTAGAGCTTGTATTTTTTGTTAGTGCTTTACTTTTTATAAAAATTGGATTGTGGGATATGCTAATTTTCATAGTCTGTGTCTTTATACAATTGATTACACAAGGTTATGTAAAAGCAAGCATAATGTGGATAATTGTCATTACCTCAGAAGTTATACAAAGACATAGTTTAGTTTGTGGTCTTGCTTTTAACTTTCTTTTATGACCTTATATACGAAGAACTGGAAAGCCTTTAAGAGATGAGGGCTGGTGAGAGGTGCTTAAGTCATTGGGGGCATTTTCTCCCTAAGTCATTGGGAGCGTGAAGGCCTACTCCTCAAGTTTTCAAGAGAAGGTTGTTATAAAAGGAGTGAGTCTGGCCCCACCCTCACTTTCTCTGCTTCCTGGGTCAAGAAGTGGTCACTTAACCAGACATGATGCCTCAAACCTATAATCGCAGTTTACCTGGAAGGCTGAGGCAGGAAAATTGAAAGTTTGAATCCAGAGGCCCTTATATATATACCAAGATCCATATGTTACCAAGATTATACACATATACACACATGCACATATACTTATATAATAAGTAATATATAATAATATAATAATATAATATAATATATAATATAATAATATAATAAGTAATATAATAAAACATAGATTGATTTACCACCAACACCCAATAAAAGATTGTGTATCCATTTTTCAAGATGGTAGAGACTTAAAACTTTTTTGTTTTGTTGTGGTTTTGTTTTATTTTGTTGTGTTGTTTTTTGGAATAAGGTGTTGCTACATAGCTCAAGCTGGCCTGGAACTTACTATGTAGCTCATGCTGGCCTCAAACCCACAGTCCTCCTGCTTTTGCCTCTCAAGTGCTGGAATTATAGGCATGTGCCACCATGCCCAGTAAGACTTAAAACTTTAATCTTAGAATGCATGAAGAATTTCTTTGTTAATAGTATCTACCTATCACTGAAGAACATTTAAGCTAAAACTCTGAAAGATTATGGGTGGAGTTGGTAACCAGCCACATTTAAATGGCCATGTAACGTGCTCAGTATGGTTGAGTGGGATTTCTGCTTTTAGATATCTACACAGTTAAAAATAAAGTTCAAAGCCAGGGGGGAAAGAAGACCAAATCTTACTTAGGGAGATGCGCTTGTATTTCCTAAAGACTCCTTTTCATCACTCTGTGGTTACCATTTTGACCTCTATTATAAGGAGAATGCAAGGGTTCTTTGTTGGTTTTATTGTTTTGTTTTATTTTGGTTTGTTTTCTTTTTTTGAGACAGAGTTTCACTGTGTAGCCCAGGCTGGCTTGAACTCAAGATTCTCCTTCCTCCTCCTCCTCACAAGTGTTGGGATTACAAGTGTGCACCAGTGCCAAGCCTGTCACTGGGGTTCATTGGGGTAATTTACATACAATAAAATTCACCCATTTTAACAGTATAATTCATTTTTCTTTTTTTCTTTTTTCTTGTTATGTATCCCAGGCTGGCCTTGAATTTGTGATCCTCCTGCTTCAGCCTCCTGAATGGGATTGTAGGCACCATATAGGCCTTGCCCAAGGTAGTGGCTCTTAATGGGACTTGTTTGTTGCTAGGTGCCATTGAGTCGTATCCAACTCATAGTGACCCTCCTGGGGTTTTCAATGGCTGATTATTTCGAGATTGCTTCAGGAGTCAGTTACCATGTCCTCCTTCTGTTGATTATTTCGAGATTGCTTCAGGAGTCAGTTACCATGTCCTCCTTCTGTTGAGGGGGATGATTTTAATACCTTTCCTTTTCCCCAACCATGGTACATTTAGCAATGTCTGGAGACATTTTTGGTTGTCACAACTGGAGAGGGCATGAGCATCCTACAATACTACACAGCCCTGTGTAAAAATGAATTATTTGGTCCAAAATCTCAGTAGTGCTGAGGTCGAGAAACCCTGGAGTAAGTGGATGAGAGTTGTACTTAGACAAAGGAAAACTTGGCTTGCCATGGGTTAAGAGTTATCTTTTTTTTGTTTGTTTGTTTGTTTTGGTTACCTTTTCCATGGTCCCAATTTAGGGATGAATGGCAGGTGGGATTGGGAGTATAATGAGAGTGCAGACACAGCTCTTGCCAGAGTCTCACCTAGCTTGTACCTTTCGGGTAGGAGATATAGGAGGAGACCTGCTTGATGTGCTGACCAGGGCAAATTCCTGAGAAAAGAGGTGATAAACATTTTTACAGTCAGCCTGAGATTACGAAGGTAGCCTGTCATCTAGCTGACTTGGGGAGTAGTCAGGAGATTACACCATTTAGAAGCAGTTACTAGAAAAACAAAACAAGTTGATTCACGTTTCACATAGTTCTCCAGAGAAAATAAAAAGTGAGTATTCATTTTCATAACACTTGATTATGCTGTATCAAGCAGTTGAATCTATTAGATCACCTTTCATTGGGCTTTACTGTAGAGGAAATTTTCATAGAACCGCCTTAGCAGGGCCCACATGCTAGACTACTTATAGAAACTGGACTCAAAGTAGAAGATGCATATGTTTTATCTTAATACAACAGAATTTTGCTGCAAGTGAGACATACTCAGTATAGAATGCTGTGTAATACCAATTGGTCTATTTGTACTCACATTGTTCTTGCTGTTAGATGTCCTTGAGTTGGATTTGACTCATAGTGACGCTTTTTACAACAGAATGAAACACTTCCTGACCCTGTGCCATGCCTGGTATATTGTCAGTGCTTCTCTGCTTTTATGGAGTTTTCAATGGTGGAGTGGATTATTTTGGGAATGGATTGCTAGGTCCTTCTCTCCTGTAGCACTTGGTATTCCCAGACAGTCTCCCATCCAAGGACTAACCAGACTGATGCTGCTTAGCTTCCAAGATCAGGTGGGATCAGGTGCTAGGGTGCTGTGGCTGCAGATGTAATGACATTGTTGTTGTTGTTGTTAGGTGCCGTCCAGTCGGTGTCCGACTCATGGCAACCCTACATACAGCAGGTGAAACACTATTGTCAGTGCTTCTCTGCTACGGAGTTTTCAATGTCGGACTGATTTTTGGGAGTGGGTTGCCTCCCCCGCTCCCTTGAGAGGTCCATCTCCCAAGGTAATGGCTTTAGAAATATCAAAATGCAACTCCTTTTAACTTTTGTTGACATGATAAGTGCTGAACATCTTCTATGAGGTCTTGTGCTAGGTGATATATACATTTGCTAAAGTAATTAAATAGAAGCCAGATGAGGCAGTGCATGCCTGTAATCCTACCACTTGGGAGGCAGAGGCAGGCGGATCATAAGTTCAAGGCCAGCTTGAATTACATGGCGAGTTCCAGGCCAGCCTGAGCTACATGATGAGACCACATCTCCAAAAAAAAGAGAGAAAGAAAGAAAGAAAGAAAGAAACCATCTCCTTACATTTTAGTGGGATGAGACTTTAAAAGTCTAAATTTTTTTTTTTTTTTTTTTTTTTTTTTTTTTTTTTTTTGGCAGGCCTGGGATGTTGGACCCAGGGCCTGGCGCTTGCATGCTCTGCAAGTGCTGGTTTGAGACAGGGTCTCGCCAAGTTATGCAGACTGCCTCTGGTCTCAAACTTGCGATCCTCCCGCCTCCACCTCCCAAACTGCTGGGATTACAGGCGTGCACCACCGCACCCGGCAAGTTTTAAAATTTTTAAATTTTAATTGACAATAATTGTATATATTTATGGGGTACAATGTGATGTTATGATACATGTATACTTTGTAGGATATTGAAACAGGCTACTTAACATATTCATCACCTCGGATACTTGTCATTTCTTTGTTTTAAGAACATTTACAATCATTTATTGGTTTTCTGGTCCTGGGGGTTGAATCCAGGATTTTACACATGCTAGCCAAGTGCTGTTCCACTAAGCTACACTTGATACTTGTGCAGAGTACTGGCCAGTTATTTTGTAGGGTATCTCTCACTTTGGGTTTGTCTAAAGTTTCCTTTTTATTAAATTCAGGTTATATATTTTAAGCAAGAATGCTACAGGAGTGATGTGTGTTTCCCAGTATCTCATCAGATGCCATATGGTTTTGTTCCATGAAGTTAAATTTTATCTCTTGCTATTTGTCAGATTATTCCACTGTAAAGCTACTGTTTTCCGCTTTATACTTAATCAGTATCTTCTGGGGAAATACTAGTGTATTGAATTACGTAAGTATCCAATTTGTGTCTCAGCTTACCCTTTCCACTTACTAATTTTAGAATCCAATGACTGGTTCGTGCTTGTAACAGTATTACCATGGGGTTTGTATAATGATCAGTTTCTATTTTTGTCATTCCTTCTACATTTGTTAGAATTTTTAAGGAAAAACCATCTCTTCTCCCTTATTTATTCTATCAATATATTTAATAGGTTTTTTTCTAGGGTTTATATTGTTATTTTGTTACAGTTATCCTGGATTTGGCCATTGGGAGCTTTTAAAGTAGCTACTGTGTCCTGTTGCTAAGCATGCCTCCATTTATTGTTTTGGAAGCACTTCTTTCTGCATCCACAAGATATTCTTGGCTTATCTTATACTTTCCCTACCGTACCCCAGGAATCAGCCAATATTCCAAGCAACCCAGAGTTTTTAAATTGGAGAATATATACATTAAAGCACATGATTTCAGGATAGCAATTTTATTTTTGTTTACATATTTATTACAGGACTGGGAGGTTGACTACAGGGCCTTATGTGTACTTTGCAAGCACTCTACCACTGAGCTGCACCCTCGGCTGCATTAAAAAAATTTTTAAGTCTTTTTTATTTTATTTATTGATTTTTGGCAGTACTTGGGGATTGAACCCAAGGCCTCACACATACTTTACAAGTGCTCTACCATTGGGCTGCACCCTCAGTCCATTTTTTATTTTTCATCTTGAGACAGGGTCTTGCTAAGTTACATAGGCTGCCTCTGACCTCAAACCTGCAATCCTCCTGCCTCTGCCTCCCGAGTCACTGGGATTACAAATGTGTACCACCATACCTGGCTCATGATTGTATCTTTAATTCCAATCCAACACCACAGGGTTCATTCTAGTTTTACTTCATTCCATATTTGTAATTCTTTTTCTCTAACAGCATCCCTGCTTTCATTATCTACAATATGTTTGATTATTGCTCAATCTTTGTAACCATATAGTTTCAGAATTATTAATTCATACTCCTGTAAAAACTAAAATATACTATTTGGGTACAGTTCATTTTGTCTTTAACAGGATTGTATGTAGTCAGAATACTGGTATCCAAAGTTAATCATGTTATTCTTTTTCTTTTTTCTCAGTACTGGGGAGCTGAACCCAGGACCTCATGCATACTTTTTGTAAATGTTCTACTATTGAGCTGCACCTCCAGCCCAGTTTTAATTTTCTGTCTTGAGACAGTGTCACTAAGTTACACAGGCTGCCTCTGGCCTCAAACCTTTGATACTCCTGCCTCCCCCTCCCAAGTTGCTTAGATTATAGGTGTGAGCCACCCCCCCAGCCTATAAACAGTATTTGTTAATGTAAACATTCACTGTATTTTTTGTTCATACTTTATACATTTAGTTACAATAAGTGTATTCACAATGTTGCACAACCATCACTGCCGTCCACCTCTATAGTTTTTTCATCTTCCCAAACTGAAACTCTACTCATTAAGCCCCTTCCTCACACCTCTGGAGCCACCATTCTATGGTCTG
>VMDO01010935.1:0-27861 GCA_007922755.1 Pedetes capensis
CATCTATTCAAGGTTTGTTTCACAGTTTTGTTTTATTCTTAGACACTGTATATTTTGAATTTTGATTATATATGGATGTCTACCTTGAATCATTTATACATATCTTTCATTCATTTCTTCATTTAAACCCAATATTTGAACTTAAAAATGTCTTATTTTCCCTGTGTATATTTTTACTTCATGTAATAGCTTAGTAGACCTTTTCTTTAATAGATGTAGCAAAGTTACAGTAGGTACAATATTGTGGACAATCTAAGGAAAACTGAAATGTTACTACCTGATTAAATCTTTATTAGTTTTCAGTAGACTGCTTAAGATGTCATTTACTTTTCATGTCTTTCAATTTTAAATTGTATTCAGTAGAAACATAGAATTCATTTTTTGTTGATTTTTAGATTAAATGTAGTGATTCATCTTCAATAAAATTGTAGCAAATATTTCCTCATTCGAAAATACAGATAGTCCCTTTTAAACTTCAGATTTTTCATCATCATGTATTGTGAAAGTGATATGCATTTAGTAGAAACTGTATTTTGATCTTTTTCCTGGAGACTAGACTATGATGTTTGGAAGACTGTGTGTTAAAATGTAGTTCAGCTTACCAATATTTCAATTTAAGATGGGTTTATGGATGTGGCCCCATTAAAAACCAAGAAGGATCTGTATAGATAAAAACTTTGGATATTTTTGTGTTTTTTTTTTTAACATAAAAAGGAAGTATAAGACTGCTTTAAATTTTGATTAAATTATTTCCTAAGGTAAAAGTTTCTATTAAACAGTAGTTTTTCAAGGTGTCATATTTATAAAATGAAATCACAGCCTGTTTAAGTTGTCATATATGTAGGATTCTTTTCCATCTTCTGTTGTATACTCCATTCTCAAACGATCGTCTTCCTATGTCCGGTCTCAGAGAATAGTACTCTTTTTTTATTTCTCAACAACTCTAGTGAGAGTTAAAACTTGAAGACTAGAAGTCAGATTTTAAGCACATTGTCATTCTTGTATGTATTTCCTTCAGGTTTTAATGTTTTGGTAGGGTTTAAGAATAGCAGGGGCTGGGATTTAGCTCAGTTGGTAGAGCACTGCTCTGCAGTCTCTGAGGTCCTGAGTTTGATTCCCAGCACTGCAAAAATGGGAGAAGGACATGGCAACCCACTCCCAAGGCAATCCTGAAACAATCTGCCATTGAAACCCCTATGAGAGTCGCTATGAGTTGGATACGACTCGATGGCACCTAACAACAAGAATAGCAGATCAGAATGCATTCATTTTAAACAACAAATGGTTTTGCTATCTAGATTCTTGACACCTGTGATATTTTAAAATGTATGAGGGTGAGGCTCTGTGATGCATACCTGTAATGCCAGCTCTTGAGAGGCAGAGGCAGGAGGATCACAAGTTTGAGGCCAGCTTGGGGTACAAAGGGAGACTAAATAAATTAATAGGAGGAAAACATTAAGTTTTACTTAATTCAAGAATGCACAAAAGGTGAATAATAAGTGTACTAGGTACTAATTTATTATCTATTATTTCTTTTTAAAGTTTTTTTTAACTATGACGGAAAAGAAGTAATTCAGATTTTGGCAAAGTTTTTACTTAGACTTTGTTCCAAGGAAATTTTTTGTTTTGCTTTAAACAGTTCTGAGTTTGACAAAACTCAGTGGAAATATTTAAAAATCTCTAACATATGTCTTACTATCTTCATAGGAGTTTTCTTTTTCTTCTTCTTCTTTTTTTTTTTTTTTTTTTGTACTTGGGGTTGAACCCAGGACTTTGTGTTTGCTGAGCAAGTACTCTACCACTGGGCTGCATACCCAGTCCTTGTTATTTGTTCTGTTATAATAAATCAAAGGTTTTTTGCCTTCTGTTTCCCTCCATCTTTGTCATATTAAAATTAGATGGACAGTGTACATATACTTCTGATCTTTTTAAATTCAGTATTGATGCCACAGAACCATAAAAAATGGAGATTTGATCTTTTTAAATTATGAATTACTTTTATTATTATTAACTTTATTCATAACATGGAATATTATGATTTATGGTAGATTACCCTGCAGGTTATAGGAAAATGTGTAGGGTCAGTGAGAAAATATATTGAACTTGATTACAGGGAAAAGTAAAGGGGAATCTAAATGTGCTACCATTTTAAACCCTTTTATTCCTCTGGGTACAAATTTTAATATTATAGTTTTAACTCCTCTGTTGCAGAGTTTTCCAGGGTAGCCCAAGCGGCTTTTCTTTTTACTCTAATGATAAAGAGAAGGTTTCTGAGAAGCTTTGTGGAAGTAATATGGGAATATGGAGAAAAATTGTATTGAGGTCAGGGATGCTATGAACCTTTGTGTGCTTTTGTGTTGTGCTGTGTTCTTTTGGGAGGCTCTGAATTCAAGCTTGAGAACCTCGCTTGGTAAGGATGTGACCATTAACACTTAAGAGTTTCTTCTTTTGTTAAGTCCATTGGAAAGATCAGTTTTTATTTAAAAACTGATTTTATTAGTTTTCTCTTAATAAATTACTTGAAGGTTTTTTTTTTCTTGGAGTTATACTAATCCCTTACAAATACCCTAAAGAGTAAATATAATGATAACAGAAAAATTGTATTGCAACGATAGGAATATCCTGGTGATAGCAGGAAAATTTGAATCCCTACTTTATAAGGGAAAAAAGTCTGTATGATACCTTTGGCTCTGTTGGATATTGTACAGACTGTCTCTTTTGTTTGTTTTTGCATTACTGGGGAGTTGAACCTAGGGTCTCCTGCATGCTAGGCAAGTGCTCTACCAATGAACTGCACTGCCAGACCCTTTTATTTTTTTTTATTCTGAGACAGTCTTGCTCATTGCAGAGGCTCCCTTGGGTTTCGTGATCCTCCTGCCTCAGCCTCCTGAGTTTTTGGGAATACAGACTTGTGTCACAGTACCTGGCTGGCTCCCTGTTCTTGAATCACATTGCTTCTTGAACCCACTTTAGGTGGGCTTTTGCCCCCATTACTTAAGGAGAACTGCTGTGATTGAGGGTGAAAATGACCTACATCTTTGTAAGTCAAATATTATTCGTCAGTCTTCATTTTAAAGGACCTACCAGAATCATTTAATATGATTACTTTCTTTTCTTTCAAATACTTTTTTTCTTTTTATTTTACGTGTAGAACATTATGTTTACCTAGTTTTTCTCCTCTCTCTCTTTCCTGTTCTTTGAAATCATCTTTGATGGTTTTCCTACAACTCTTTTTTCTCCACTCCTTCAGTGTTGGAAGTTGACCCCAAGGTCTCATGGCATGCTAGGCAAGCACTTTACCACTGAGCTGCACACCCAGCCCCCATATCTACAGCCTTTTCAGGACTCATTTCTTGGATCTCTTAATTTTTATCTACTCTTGTGCTTGATCATATCTAGTCGTGTAACTTTGAAAATACCATGTATGTTCTAGGGACTCTGATATTTATATCCTAGTTTGGATATCTCCTGTAAGCCACTCATTGAAACAGCCTATTCATTATATCCATTTGGCTATCTGGTAGGCATGTCAAACTTAACATGTCCACAACTGAGCTCCTCATACTAACCTACTCTGTTCTGAATCATCATCATCCAATAAATGGCAACTCCATCCTTTTAGTTCAGGGACTTCATAGACATATATGATTCTTGTCTCACATCCTGTATCCAAACTGTTAGCAAAGTCTTTCTGGTTCTGCTTCTAAAATTTATCCAGAATCTCAACATATTTTGCTTCTATTATTACCATATTGATCCAAACTACCATCTTCTTTTCCCCTAGAATGTCCACTGTCTAACTAGTTTCAAAAGCCTGTTAACTAGTTCCTGGTAACTAGGTACCTGACTCCTAACCTTTTCTCTTTATCCATAAAAATCAGTAGTGCCTATATGAAGTGGCCAGATGATGTCATTCCTTTATCACATGCCTCCAAATTCATTTAAACTAATTCAGAGCAAAAACTAAAGGCCTTGTCATGGCCTGAGAAACTCTTTGTGTTAAACTGCTTTCCATTATTTGTTTGACCTTTTCTTCAGTTACTCTCTGCCTTATGTATTATTTCCAATCGTATTGGCCTTCTTGCTATTCTTGGAAGTTTCCAGATATGATCTCCCTTTATCGCCTTTGCACTTGCTTCACCTCTTAGAATGCTGTTTCCTAAGATAGCTACATAATTCCCTCTCTCGCTTCTTCAGGTAGGTCTGTTCGAAAGTCAGCATGCTTGGTTATTTGTAGTCTTCTCTGGCAAACTTGCTTGCTGCAGTCATACCACCCTGGCATGGGATCCCATCAGATCTCGGAAGCTAAGCAGGGTCAGGCCAGGTTAGTACTTGAATGGGAGACCACCTGGGAATATCAGGTGTTGTAGGCTGGGGAGAAGGACCTGGCAGCCCAGCCCTGCAAAACAATCAGCCATTGAAAACCCTATGGATAGCAGAGAAACACTGATATAATGCCAGGCATTGCACAGTGTCAAAGAGTGTTTTTCATCTCTTGTGCATAGGACCCAACTTGATGGCACCTAACAATAACAACTGGCAAACTTACCTAAAATTGACCATTTCCCTCCACCTTTAACATATTCTATCTCTTATCCTGCTCTACTCACCTTGTGTCTTATTTCTGTCATAGTAGACATTTTACTTATTTTTCTGCACTGGAATTAAGTTGCTTTATGAAACAACTGTTTTTGTCTGTTTTGGTAGCTGCTGTATCCCCAGGTCCTAGAACATTGTTTGGTAGATAGTAGGTGTTCAGTAATTGCTTATTGAATTAAAATACAAAGGAATATTATAGAATTTTCTGGTTTATGTTTAATTCCTTAAGACACATGACTTTTACAATGAAAAAGCTAGTAAAGTCATTAAGAGAACTTTGTAATATGCATGTATGAAATCAGAAAACTCTACACTCAGTTATTATTGTGCATTACTTCTCAGGAAATGTTTGTGGAATACATAAATATAAACCACTGATTATGTGGTAAACATTGTAGGATAATCCCAAATTTAAGTAGTAAACTCATTATCAAGAAATTTACACTTACTAATGGAGAGAGTTGATGATTTCTGCTACTTCTACTACCATACACAGTTGTGGCATTATAAGTATATATTTGGTATTTGTTCCTGGTTCCTGACACAGGGCTCCTAATACTTTTGGAATTTCCTTGAGTGATAAGGATTATAGGACAATCTTTTATTCCACGAGAGGACCCTCTCTGGGCTTTTCTAGATAGCTTTAAGATGAGAGTTGATTACGAAAAAGACCAAACCTTAATTAGAAGCTTGGAACTCTCATCTTTACTCCCCAACTTCTGAACGAGGAGAGAAGGGCTGGAGATAGAGTTAAGCACCAGTAGTGAAATCACTTATGTATAAGAAAACCTCTATAAAAACTACTAAATGATGAGGTTTGGGGAGCTTCCAAGTTGGTAAAACTTCAGTGTGTTTGAGAAGGTGGCATGCTCATGGAGGACATGCAAGCTCCCCATCCTCCACCTTGGTCTTTGTGTTTCTTCCATTTGGCAGGTGCTAGGTTGTATCCTTGGGCTGGGATTTAGCTCAGTTGGTAGAGCGCTGCTCTGCAGTCTCTGAGGTCCTGAGTTTGATTCCCAGCACCGCAAAATGGGAGAAGGATGTGGCAACCCACTCCCAAGGCAATCCCAAAACAGTCAGCCATTGAAAACCCTGTGAGGGTTGCTATGAGTTGGACTCGACTGGACGGCACCTAACAACAACAACAAGGTTGTATCCTATATAATATACAAGTAATAGTATTTAAGGTGCTTCTCTGGTTTCTGTGAGTTATTCTAGTAAATTTTCAAACCCAAAAAGGGAGGGAGTCATAGAGCCCTCGATTTATTGCTAGTTAGTTCAGTGGCCAGAGGTTTGACCCCATATTTGCCAGGGCTGTCTGAAGTGAGAAGCAGTCTTGTGGGAATAAGCCTTTATACCTGTGGAGTCTGACCCTAACCCTGGATACTTAGTGTTAGAACTGAATTGAATTGTTGGACACCTAGTTGATATCAGAGTTGGAAAAGACAGCATGTATTTGGTGTCAGGAAAGGGGAAAAAATCCAAGATTAAAGATTATTAGTAGTAACATTAGTATTAGTATTAGTAGTAATATTAAGTGTTATAGATATTAATAAGAGAAAAGAAATTATGGAAGTGTAGCATTGTTAAACTTTCTATGATAGAATGGCTTTATGGTGGAGCTGGATAAAGGACGGGTAAGATTTGCATTTGATGAAGAGACTGAGTTCTAGAGTGGGGAGTAAGGTGGATGTTGGCTTGGAGGCAAGAATATATTTGACACTTAAAAATTTTTATTCTACATTTAAAACCTTTTTACATTCTCCAGTTACATTTTGATTATGAGGCATATGTTTATGTACAAGATACACATAATTTTCTACTGAGTTGCTAGAAGTTACAGAGGATATAATGAACTATCACTTCTTTTGAGAAATTACAAATTTAATTGCCTCATGGCATTAAATCCAAATGAAAAGCTGGGTATGGTGGTATATGCCTATAATCCCAGCACTAGGGAGGCTAAGGCAGGAGGATTGTGAGTTTAAGGATAGCCTGGGCTACATAGCAACACCCCCTTAAAAAGAAAAAAATCCAAAAGAATAAGTGTGTAATCAGGTACAACTGTCTTTATATATTTTGTGTGTATGTAATATAGTTTAAACCATGTACTAGATTTTATAGTATTCTAGGTTTATTAAGAGTGACGGATAGAAAATTGATGTGTACTCTGTGAGGGTAGATTTAGGAGGAACTTTAATGGCTGACCTAAAAATTGCTTGCTTTTTTTCTTCCGGACAATATAGGATACTCTACTTCTGTACCTGTTTACTATGATTTTTAACCTATCTTTGCAAAACCTAGCTCTTAATTAAATAAGACTTTCTGAATCTTTAGACAATATTTTCTTTTTATCTTTTTATTAATTTGTGTGCAATATAATGGGTTTCATTATGACATTTTCGTACATGTATATCATATCATGTACCTTGCTCATAATCATTCCCCACTATCCTCTCTCACTCAACCCCTTCCTGGTCTCTTTCCTTCTTTGGAAAAGGCTTCCTTCTACTTTCATGTATGATTTTTTTTTTTTTTTCCTTTTTAAGATCTAGATTCCACATATAAGAGAAAACATGGTGTTTGAGTCTGGCTTATTTCACTTAACGTGATGATCTCTAGTTCCATCCGTTTTCCTGCAACTAACATAATGTCATTCTTTATGATGAGTAAAACTCCATTGTGTATGTACACCACATTTTCTTTATCCATTCCTTTATTGATGGATATCCAAGTTGATTCCATATCTTGGCTATTGTGAATAGTGCCACAATAAACAGGGATGTGCAAGTATCTCTGTAATATGCTGATTGAGATTCCTTTGGGTGTATACCCAGGAATGGTATTAGCTGGATCATATAGTAGTTTTATTTTTAGTTTTTTGAGGAGCCTATATACTGATTTCTATAGTGATTTCACTAATTTACAGTCCCACCAGCAATGTATAAGGATCCCCCCACACACACACATCCTCACCAGTGTTTCTTGGTGCTTTATTTTCTTGTTGATAGCCATTCTAACTGGGTTTAGATAGAATCAGTGTAGTTTTGATTTGCTTTTCCCTAATGGCTACATGCTGGGATTTAGCTCAGTTGGTAGAGCACTGCGCTGCGCTGTGTGTATATGTTTAATTTGTTGAGTTCTTTATGTTGTTGTTTGGTGCCATCGAGTTGAGTCTGACTTATAGCGATCCTTTGTACAGTGGAACGAAACATTTCCTGATTCTGTGCCAGGCACATGATCTTATTTATGTTTAATCTCATTGTTGCAGACACTGTGTCAATCCATCTGGTGGAGGGTTTTCCTTTTTTTCATTGATCTGCCACTCCCCCAAACATGGTGTCTTTCTCCAGGAATTGGTCTCCTGACTACATGTCCAAAATATGTAAGACGCGGTCTAGCCATCCTTGCTTCCAAGGAGCACTCAGGTTGCTCTTCTTCTAGGACAGATCTGTTGGTTCTATTGGCAGTCCATGGTGTATTCAATATTTGCCTCCAGCACCATAATTCAAGAGCATCAATTCTTCTCCTGTCTCCCTTGTTCACTGTCCAGCTTCCACTACGATATCATGTGGCGGAAAATACCATCGTATGGGTCAGGTGCACCTTGGTCTTCAGTGTGACATCTTTACTTTTCAATACTCTAAGGAGATCTTTTGCCACAGCTTTTCCCAAAGCAATGCATCCTTTGATTTCTTGACTGCTGCTTCCATGGGTGTTGATTGTAGAACCAAGTAAACCAAAATCATAGACAACCTCACTCTTTTCTCCATTTATTGTGAAGTTGCATACTGACCCAGTTGTAAGGATTTTTGTTTTGTTCATGTTTAGTCACAATCCACACTGAAGGCTGTATTCTTTGATCTTCATCAGTAAATGTTTCAAATCCTTTTCACTTTCAGCAAGCAGAGTTGTGTTATCTGCATAACACAGATTGTTAATGAGTCTTCCTCCAATCCTGATGCTGCATTCTTCTTCATAAAGTCCAGCTTCTCGCATTATTTGCTCTGCATATAAATTGAAGAGATATGGTGAAAGGATACAGCCCTGACACACACCTTTCTCAACTTTAAAGTGGACAGTGTTTCCTTGTTCTATTTGAACAGCTGCCTCATGGTTCATGTACAGATTCCTCCTGATTAAACAATTAGGTACTCAGGTATTCCGATTTTTTGAAGCATAATCTGTAATTTGTTATGATCCACACAGTCAAGTGCCTTTGCATAGTCAATAAAACATAGATAGACATCTTTCTGATAATCTCTGCTTTTGGCAAATATCCACCTGACATTAGCAGTGATGTCTCTGGTTCCCCACCCTCTTCTGAATCCTGCTTGATTTTCCGGCAGTTCCGTATTTATATACTGCTGCAGTTGCTTTTGAATGATCTTTAGTAAAATTTTGCTTGCATGTGATATTAATGATATTTTTCGATAGTTTCCACATTCAGTTGGATCCACTTTTTTTGGGAATAGGCACAAATATGGATCTTTTCCACATAGTTGGCCAGGTAGCTGTTTTCCAAATCTATTGGCCCTAAACATGTTAGAACCTCCAGTGCTGCATCTGTTTGTTGAAATCTCTTTATTGGTATTCCATCAATTCCTGGAGCCTTGTGTTTCACCAATTCCTTCAAGGTGGCTTCCACTTCATCTTTCAATACCCTTGGTTCCTCTTCATATGCCACCTCTTGGAATGGTTGGTCATCTACCAATTCTTTTTTGTATAATGACTCTGTGTATTCCTTCCATCTTCTTTTAATGTTTCTTGCATCATTTAATGTTTTCCCTGTAGAATCTTTCATTATTGCCACTCGAGGCTTGAATTTTTTCTTCAGTTCCTTAAGCTTGAGAAACACAGAGTGTGTTCTTCCCTTTTGGTTTTCTGTCTCCAGCTCTTTGCACATGTCATTATAATATTTGTTTTTGTCTTTTCACGCTGCCATTTGAAATCTTAGTTCTGTTCCTTCATCATGTCTTCCTTCTACTTTAGCTGCTTGATGTTCAAGGGCATGTTCCAGAGTCTTTTTTGACATGTAATTTGGTGTTTTCTTTTTTCCTTTTTAATAACTTTTTGCTTTCTTCATGAATGATATCTTTGATATCATGCCACAACTCATCTGGTCTCCTGTCATTTGTGTGTAATGCATTAAACCTGTTATTGAGGTGGTCTCTGAACTCAAGTGAGATATACTCAAGGTTATAGCTTGGCTCTCCTATACTTGTTCTAATTTTCTTTAGTTTCAGTTTGAACTTGGAAATGGGAAGTTGATGGTCTGATCCACAATCAACACCTATTCTTGTTCTGACATTTGATGTGGAGCTTTTCCATCATCTCTTTCCACAAATGTAGTCAATTTGGTTCCTGTATGTTCCCTGTTCCCTCTGGTAAAGTCCATGTGTATACTCCCCATTTATGTTGTTGAAAAAATATATTTGCAATGAAAAGGTCATTGGTCTGACAAAATTCTATCATGTGATTTCCAGCATCGTTTGTCATCAAGGCTGTATTTTCCAACTACTGAGCCTTCTTTGTTTCCAACCTTTGTATTTCAGTCCCCAGTAGGTCCTGATTGCATGTTTAATCTATTCAGATTGCAGAAGCTTGTAGAAATCTTCCATTTCTTCATTTGTGGCCTTAGTGGTGGGTGCATAAATTTGAATAATAGTCATATTAACTGGCCTTCGTTGTTGTTGTTGTTGTTAGGTGCTGTCGAGTCATATCTGACTCATAGTCATGACCCTTATCTGGTTCTCAGTGACTGATTATTTTGGGATTGCCTCGGGAGTGGATTGCCACATCCTTCTCCCATTTATGTAATGCTGGGAATTGAACTCGGGACCTCAGAGACTGCAGAGCTGTGCTCTACCAACTGAGCTAAAATCCCAGCCCTGCCTTCCTTGTAGGTGTATGGATATTCTATCATTGACAGCATTGTATTTTAGGACAGATCTTGAGATGTCTTTTTTGATGATGAATGCAACCCCATTTCTCTTTATTTTGTCATTCCCAGTATAGTAGACCATATGATTATCTGACTCAAAATGGCCTATGCCGGTCCATTTCAGCTCACTGATGCCTAGAATGTCAATATTTATGTGCTCCATTTATCTTTTAATGATTTCTAATTTTCCTAGATTCATACTACGTATATTCCATGTTCCAATTATTAATGGATGTTTACAGTTTTTCCTGCTCATTTTGAGTCGTGTCACATCAGCAAATGGAGGTCCCTGGGGCTTTTCTCCATTTCTGTCATCACGGTAGACTCTAGTTGGAGGAGGCACCTCTTCCCCAGTAGTCTTTTGTGTGCCTTCCAACCTGGGGGCCTCATTTTCTGGCACTATATCTGACAGTGTCTCTTTGCTATTCATAGGGTTTTCAATGGCTAGTTGTTTCGGGAGTGGCTCTCCAGGTCCTACTCCCTAGTCTGTCTTAGTCTGGAAGCTCAGCTCAAAACCTGTCCACCATGGGTAACCTTGCTGGTATCTGAGATACCAGTGGCATAACTTTCAGCCTCATCGCAGCACACAAACCCCCACAGTGTGGCAAACTGACCGACGTGTGGAGGGTAGAGAGTATAGATACGGTTTATTAAAGATAATACACCTTTAGCCTGCAGCCATACCACCCTAGCAATCCAGTCTCATCAGATTTTGGAAGCTAAGCAGGGTTGGCCCTGGTTACTACTTGGATGGAAGACCACCTAGAAATACTGGGTTCTGCAGGCTTGGGATACAGACCAGACAGCCCACTCCCGAAACAATTAGCCCTCGAAAGCCCTGTGAATAACAGAGGAGCACTGACATAGTGCTGGGCATGGCACAGTGTCAAGTAATGTTTCGTTCTATTGTATATAGGGTCGCTATGAGTTCAACCTAACTCAATGACACCTAACAACAACAAACACTACCACCTTTAAGGAATAATTACAGGGATGACTGAGGCACCTGGAGAAGCTTAGGTGAACCTGGAAAGGAAATTGGTAAAAAACTGTATTCCCTGGGTGAATCTGCATAAGGCTGTTTCTGTTCTTGAGGAGAAGGTAAAGAATCCAGAGACCTAGAGAGTTAAGCAGGCTTTTAAAAGGAGAGGTACCTTGGATAGACAGGGAAGGTGGCCTGCCTAGGAGAAGGGAGAGGCAAGCACATGGTTGCTGTAGACAGAAGAGCTAGGAATGGAGAAGAGGAAGAGTGAAGAATGAAGAGAGAGTTTGTGAAAAAAGGGAGTGTCAGCACTTGTTCCCTGTAGTTTTATTCAAATAAAGGCACACCCAGAGTGAATCACCCCTTTGTGCTCAGATCTGGGTGCCTAGTTTGATGTGGGCTTAGGGTCTTCATTTTATAAATGGATCAGTAGCATACATAGGCTGTGTGACCCGTTTGAAAATATCCTTCCAATGTCCTGAGACATGTAACTTCCTTCATTGTGGCCTAAGGGCAGGAGCCATTTTCAGTCCTCTTCCTACATACTGCCTAATGGCTAGCTCAATACCTAACAATATGGCTTTTAGTAAACTCACTGTGAATATGAATTAGTTGCATAATGAATGTCTCTCACTAAATGAAGTGATCTATTATTACGTTTTAGGACTTGTAAAAAAAATCATACCTATATTTATTAGAATTAACTTTAAAATTTCATTTGGACATATGGCCCGGTTTGTACTGCAAAATTAAACACTCAGTTACTTAGTTCTTTTTTCTAAATGGAATGTAGAGTTGTATATACATACTTGGTAAACATAGCAAACATAATTTTAGGTTAAAATACAAGTAGAATTTAATGTGCATTCTTTAAATGTGCGAATTTTGTGATAAGAAGGGGTAGACTTGGCTACAATTCATTACAAAGCTAAGTTGTGTTTCATTACTTATGTAAAATAGTGTTCTTTGTTTAGCTTCTTACAGTGCTAGGAGAATTGTATAGTACCATTGATTGGTTCCATGCAGTGAAAATCTGACCTTTAGCAGATGTTTGAGAAATTGCCAGCATGGCATAATCAGCCAACTAGACAGTTTTTCCCTTGTTATTTGACAGTTCCTTCATGGTTTAGTAACATGCCAAAGGAATGTTTAAACTCTTTTTCATAATATCAAAAGCTTTGTAAAATATTAAGAACATGTTGAAAAATATTGATAAAATAATGCAGATTTTTTTTGCCCAAATCATGGATTGAATTCAATTAATTTAAAAATACTCACTATAAAAATCTAAAACATCTTGACTGTGGTGTGAATACTGTATTATTTTGAAATGTAAAATACTTCTTTTGAAATTGCTAGTAAGGTTTGAGATACTGGGTTGTATTTACCTTGCACAGTTTAAACATTTCAGGTTTCTATTTTTAAGCATTCTTATTTGGCTTTAATGTCTTCTTATGTTGAATCTTATAAAAATTCAAACTTTTTAGCAGAGATTAATTATACTACAGAGCTGTTACCCTATCTGGATCATGAATCCACATGAAAGACAGTATTTTTTAGATGATGTAATGGGTTCAGCTGTGCAGTTGTGGGAGTTCAGCAAGAACACTGTAAGCTCTGTTTTCTTCAACTTCATAGATTGAGTGTACAGGAAAGGGGAGAAAGGAGTGCCTTACTGTTTAAGAATTAAGTGATGAATTGACAGTACCACCAGTTGCCAGACTGGATCTTTTCCTGCAGGTGCTAGTTTTCCATAGGGCATTGCAGTTGATTTTTGTTATGGCAGATATGGAAAGAAAGATGTTATTTTAAGGAATGTTTAAGAAATATAATCTTAACATTTTTAAGAATTATTTTGTAACCATTTGTATTTCTTAGGTTTCTATACTGAGTTAGTTCTGCCAGAGGACAATGAATTGTAGTCTTGGTGTATGTGTGTGTATCACATTTAAAAATTAAAAATGCTTTTCATATTTTTATAAAATCATATTCAGTATGGAGTTCCCAGAATATGTTAAATTAAAATTAGAAAATCAAACATGTATGATATAGTTTTACTACAATCCATGTGACCCAAACTAAGGAATGAAATCAAGTTGTTTACAAATGTAAACTAGTTTCATGTTTGTATATAAATATTTTAAAGAAAACATAATTGATAATTAATTTTGCTATTACTGTTATCTTATGATTAATCTTTCATATTAATAAACCTCATAAATGTTACATGTAAGGTTTTATTACATGAGAAGAGTTACAGAATTTAGCAGATTGCTAGCTTATAAAAAAAGAATAAATATTAATCCTCAACACTGAAAAAAGGTAGACGTGGCACTAAAATTTATAGGTTTAATTCCAATGAAGTGTCCCTGAACTATAATGCATTTGGTGATGTGTACTAATGGCAAAGTAATTTTATATGAAGAAGAAAAATTATATTCTTAAGTGGAGTTTTCTAAGTAACCATATTTTTACGCATACTCATGTTGCTGTACTTCTGCATGTACTCATTTTCAAAGTCAGTGTGGTTTTGGAGGCCAGAAATCCTAAATCTACGAATTGCTAAACCATCCTTTTTCTGAAGGTCAAACAGGAGATTCCTTCCTTCCTTTTTATTATTACCCTGATTCCCAGCTCATGTTCTTCAGAATTGTCAGAGAATACTTCTGTTTGTAAGTCTTCATGTTTTAGTCATTTGCTGTAGCAGCCCTAGGAAACTAATAAATTTATCCATGTTATTTAATCCCTACTGGTAGTTCATTTTTTTTGTTGCCGTGTAACCTTCTGTTGTATGAACACTTCACTATATGACTGTCTCCAAATGATGGGCATTTTTGCTTTTAAATAAAGATATGTTTATGTTTAAAGTTTAGCTATTCTGATTGATGTATAATAGTATCTGACTGTAATTTTAATTTGTATATCCTTGATGAGTAATATGGTATGTTTTCTTGTGTTTATTGGTGTTTAGATATTTGTCCTCCTTTTTGAAGTCCCTGACTTTATGCCCATCCTAATGAATGTGTTGTTTGTTTTTTCTCTTTGATCCATAGGAGGTCCTTATATAGATGTAAGTCCTTGACAGCAGGCCCGAAAGTTGAATGAGGCAACCAAGGCAAATTTAAGGAGAAAACTACTCTTAATTGCCTATGTTCCTGGATTGCATTTTTCTCAAAGCATCCTTGTGGTTCACTCTAATTTAAGACTAACCTAGCTAGCTGTGGTGGCCAGGCCTATAATCCCAGTACTCAGCAGCTTTGGGAAGGCAGATTATGAGTTCAAGGTCAGCCTGGGCTACAATAGCCAGACCCTGTATCAAAACAAAACAAAAACTACCCAAATACTGTCTCCTTAGAAAGGTCATATCTCAAATAGCACTCTACTCTTCTGTCATTCTTTCATCTTACATACCTCTTTCTTTTTCCATAATATTTATCACCAACTGACATATACTTACATGTATGCTTTCTTATTTGGCCTATTCCCTGCCCTCCAAATGTCTCATGAGAGCTGTGGCCTTGTGTTCATCCACTTCTATTTACCAAGTTCCTAGATTGTTGTGTGGCACATAATCATGCCTTAATAAATATTTAATTATTATTAAAAACAGGGGCACATGAGTAGAAAGATTCCATTAGAAAAAAAGGGGCAGGTGCAGGGTGCCACTGAGTGTGGTGGTGTATACCTGCTAGCATTTGGGAGGTAGTGGGAGGAGGATCATGAGTTCAGGGTTAGCCTGGGCTACATAACAAGATCCTGTCATACTACATACATACATACATACAATGAGTTCTATTATAGTCATGTTAGTTAATATATAGGGAGTAGTAGAAATAAGCAATTACATTAGGTCAGGAATCAGCAAATATTTTCTGTACCAGAACCAAATATTAAATATTTTATTTGTAGGCATTATGGATTTTGTCACACCCACTTAACTGTTGTTGAAATGAGGAAAGCATGAATAATACATAACTGAATGAATGTGGTAGTGTTTAAGTAGATGTTAATATAAAAATGAATGATTAGCTTGTGGACCATAATGTGCTGACCTCTGGACTTGGTAGTGAAGAACTATAAATGCAAAATTTATGAGTTTGATTTTGATTCAGAAAGTGATTGTTACATTTTACATTAATAAAGTAAGATGACCCATGCCTGTGATCCCAGTGGCTCGGGAGGCGGAGGCAGGAGGATCGCAAGTTCAAGACCAGAGGCAGTTTGCGTAACTTAGCGAGACCCTGTCTCAAAAAGTAAAAAAGAAGGCCCGGGGGTGCGGCTCAGTGGTCCAGCACTTGCAAAGCATACAAACATGAGGCTCTGGGTTCAACTCCCAGTACTGCAAAAAGAAAAAAAAAAAGTGAGATGAGAATAGAGGTAGTCTAGGGAAATTAATCTAGCAAAATGAAGAAAATAAGTGTAAGGAGAATAGGAAAAAATTAGGCAAATATAGAGCTTACTACACATGAGACACTGTGCTAAATACTTTGTCACTTGTTTAATCCTTAAAATTCTCTACGAAGTAGATATGGTTACCTCTTTTTCACTGAGAAGGAAAATGAAGTACAATAAAGTTAGATAATGTGCCCAAGACCACACACCTGTTACGTGGTAGAGCAGCATTTGAACCTGTCCTGCCCTTCAGCCAGTGCTGCTTTACTGCCTCTCATAAGGTAGTTAGGAAGTCAGGATATCAGCAGTGAAAAGCTGAGACAGTATTAAGAAATGTGAGTAAACGTATAATCTGAGTGTGAAGATGGATTATATAAAAAGATGTGTTAGTCATCTTTTTGTCACCATGACAGATAACTGAGAAAACCAATTTAAAAGGAGGACAGATTTATTTTGGCTCATGGTTTCAGTCCAAGGTTGGCTAGATACATTGCTCTGGGCCTGAGGCAAGGCAGAATATTATGGCTGTGGAAGATTGTGGCAGAGGCTGCTCAATTCTTGGCAGCCAAGATTCAGAGAAGGAGTAATCTAAAGGGGCTAGAGCCAGATATACCCTTCAGAGGCATGCTTTCCATCCGTGTGACCTACTTCTTTCAACTAGGTCATACCTTCCACAGTTCCATCACCTCCTGAAAGTCTGTTCAGTTTCAAATCTATCAATGGATTAAACCATTGCTTAGGTAAGAACCCATATAATTTGTCTCTGGATATGTCCTCATAGATACACACAGAGGTGTGCTTTGCTAATCTCTTAGGAATCTCTCAGTCCAGTCAGGTTTAAAATCAAGATTAATAATCACAAAAGGAAGAGAGAATAATTAGGGGAAGATATTAAGATTATACCAGGAGTACTGGGAGTATTCCTTATAATACTTAAAGAGTAGGAGAAGGGGCATTCATTAAGGAAAGGTGACATGTTTTTTACATTGTTTGAGATAGTCATAACATTACATGTTCATTGAGAATGCACTACTGAAGTTTTATTGCAAATATAGGAGTATATCTGTAGAAACAGATTTTGGAATGAGCATTATTTCAACATGTTGAAGACCTGTTCTATACAAGACTTTGGAAATAAGAGAATAAATATTAAACAATATGAAAGGATGGTTTCTCTGAAGTACTGAATATAGAAAGAGTTGTGGAAGAGCAAATCTTTGAGCAGAAATATACCTTTATAAGCAAAGAAAAAGGAATAACATCGATTAAACAGCAGGAAGGAAACTAGCAGAATCCAAGATTATGAAAACTTGAAGGGATATTTTTGAGTATGAAGTACATTTGCTTATATCCTTGCAGTGGAACACTGTTTAGTTGATATGATCTTAGTGATTAGAGCATCTAAGTAATGTATATTCTTGTAATTGTTAGGTGCCATCAAGTCAGAGTCAGATTCATAGGGTTTTCAATGGCTTATTGTTTCAGGATTGCTTTGGGAGTGGATTGCCACATCCTTTTCCCATTTTTGTGGTGCTGAGGATCGAACCTGGGTCCTCAGAGAGTACAGGGCACTGCCCTACTGACTAAGTCCAGCCCATTAGTAATGGATATACTGTGAGAAGAAATTAGAACAGCAATTTGAAATCCCCCAAACCCACAAGTTAAAAGTGAGATAAACATCCCAAACAAACTTAATGGCATAATTTTAAGCAGTCGATATAAATAAAGATAATTAGATCTTATTAATAAAACAATCCCAACAAATCAAGTTTAATGATATAATTTCCTTTTTTGTTTGTTTGTTTGTTTGTTTGTTTTGGACTTGGTGTGTTGCCCAGGCTGGCCTTGAATTTGTAGTCCTTCTATGTCAGCCTCCTGAATGCTGTGATTACAGGTGTGTGCCCCCACACCTGGCTATTTTATCTTCTGAATAAAATTTTTATCTGGAGCTTTTATATCTGGGTTGGTTCTCCACACCTCCTTTGATCTTGTGTCACTACCATCCTGGTGATTTCCTTGCCTCTCTCTTTTGTTGCATATTTTCATAGATTCCATGTCTTGATTTGTTTACTTGTATTGGTGAAGTATATCCTATCATAGTTTCTTTAAAAAGGACTGTCCTTTAGGACATTTTTGGATTGCCTGTTGCCAGGAAATACCGTGATTCTACCCTCAAACTTGACTTGGACTTGACGGGATGTAAATTGTGGGTTAGAGACTGGAAATGATGTTTCTTCAGAATTTTGAAAGCACTGATCAATGTCTTCCAGATTCTGCTGTTGCTTTTGAAAAATTAGATGCCATTCGGCTTTTTGTTTTATGTGAAAGAAGCCATTGGGTGAGGAACACTGGGAAGGTAGTTCAGTGACAGAACACTTGCCAACCAGGGATCTGGGTTCAGTCTTCAGCACCACAAACAGAAAGAAAGCTGGTAAAATCTTTTCTCCTGTCTTTGCTCAGCAGTTTTACAATGACATTCCTAGATGTACATTGACTTGCATTCATTGTGCTTGGCTCTTGGGAGTTGCTTTTCACTTTGTAAATTTATGAATTTTGGGTCTGGAAATCTTTCTTGAACTATTTGTAAGATTCTCTCTTTTCCTTTCCTTCCTGAAACTTTTGTAACTGAAGGTGAAGCATACCAAACCTTTTTTGCCTCCTATCATATATATATATATATATATATATATATATATATTTTTTTTTTTTTTTGGTTGTTGTTGTTGTTCTAGTTACTAGGGACATTTTTCAGCTTCATTTTCTAAACCCTCTATTGTGTTTTTTACTTCTTTCTATCATAGTTTAATTTCCTGAAGCCCTTTTTCATTCTCCAGATGGTCATTCTTTTTGCTAGTGACCTTTTTCTTTCTTTTTTAAAAAAATTTTTTTTCCTCTTAGCTCTTTGAGAATATGAATACTAGGTTTTTTTGTTTTGTTTCCTTTTCCCTTTAAAGTCTTAGTTTTCTTCCAGTGACCTTTTTCTCTGTTTTAATTTCTCTGTTTTATATTTAATGTTTTCTTCACATGAAAGTACCTGACAATTCTGACTATTCATATTTAGTAGAGTAAAACTTTAAAAAACACATTTGGTGCTTTGAGCATGTGGGTGAGATTTGCAGAGTGTAGTCTTATCTTTTTGTAGATAAAGTCATTTCCTTTGGGGAATACCTGATGTCTGGGTACTTAGGTCTTTTATCTTAAACTGTTCAGATTTCCCAGAAAAATTTACCAACTTTTTGCCTGGCATTCAGAGTTATGCTTACTGAAGAAAGACTAGGAGTAAAGGGAGGGATTTGTCCTATACGTATTTTCTTATGTAAGCTTTGCTCAAATCCTCCTCTTTCACTAATAATCTTTGTCCCCAGCTGTATTTATACACTTCTTTGTCCAAAGACCTGCTTCTTCATCCAAAAACCTGCTGATACACTTCTCTTCTACCTGAATGAAAGAGAAGACGTTACTGAACTAGAATCAGAAGGGGATTAGTGATTCCAGCTGCTGTTTAAGCAGACTACAGTCATTTTTCCTGTTGGTCCTACTTTCCTTGCAATTAGTGTGTTAATCTTTGGGGACTTCCTTGTTGTAATTCTGAATGTTCACCAGCATGCCCCAACCCTAGGTTTAGATTAAGCATTCTTTATTTTGTTAAGTCAGCTACCACTGCTATTGCTTTTATTTTAGTATTAGTTGATTCTGCTCATTTTTCAAATCTGTTGTGTCTTGGAATCCTTATCATCCATGTTCATTGTTCTTGAGTCCTGCATTCACTTTACAACTTGACTTTTGTATCATTTGGGTGTCTTAACTATATTGTAAAATATTCTATGAAATATTTTAGGAGATATTCTGTTTTACTTTAGTTTTGGGTTAATACTGTTGAGTTATTATTATTTATCTAGCTATACAGTCAGCCATTGAAAACCCTATGAGGGTCGCTATGAGTCAGGTACTGACTCGACAGCACCTAACAACAACAACAACGAGTGCTATATTATTAGTGAACTTACATTTTATCATTTTACTCCTGAAACTATTTTTAGAGTCTTTTCTCACAACACTTTTGCTTTTAAAAATGTTGTATATTTGTTATATTAGCCTACCTTAAAAGAAGACATTTATTGATAGTGAAAATGTGGCATTAATTGTAGTGAAATAAAATTGACTATTATAACCTTATTAAATGCATGCAGCTGTAGCCCCATGGCATACGATCCTGTCAGATCTCAGAAGCTAAGCAGGGTCGGGCCTGGTTAGTACTTGGATGGGAGACCGCCTGGGAACACCAGAAGCTGTAGGCTTGGGAGAAGGACCTGGCAACCCCCTCCCAAAAATCAAACTGCCATTGAAAACCCTATGAACAGCAGAGAAGCACTGACAATAGTGTTTCCCCTGTTGTACAGAGGGTTGCTATGAGTCGGATACCGACTCGATGGTATCTAACAACAACAACAACTAACCTTATTAATGTTTTCAAAACATTTTGCAAACTTTCAAGTTATTTTGGACATTTGATAGGGTTTGATATTAATGAATTAAGTCTTTAAGTTTCTGTTTCTTTGATATGTACTTTCTAGAAAATATTTTTCTCCCTTTCCAAAAACAGTTTATTTTAGAAATTGTTTTCATTTTTCTACGTTGTTTTAAACATTTTGGAAATGTAGGTGTAATTCAGGCTTGAGATTATTTAGGCTGTATAGACAAAGACTAATTTTAAAAGTGGCTAGATATTCCCTTACTGTCTTCTTTTCTTATTTCAACTTCATTTACTTTTTAACTGTGTTTCTTCTACCTTTTCCAGTTTTCTACTCAATTCTCCTTGGTGGAGAAGATGGATACAAAACAGGAGGTGTGAGTAGTTCTTTATTCTCTCTGCATCAATTAATACTACATCACCTTCCCTGTGGTAATATTCTTTTCTCTTGTTTCTCTTGTTTTCTCAACATCCCCTTCTTACATTTTATACAGTCAGTGGGCCTCTTGGGTTTTCCTTTGTGTTATTTATGACATTTAGTTTACCCTGACAATATTCGTAGAAGATTTATATTGATTTATAAACATTCTTATTTCTTTCCTTCCATTACTTATATATGTCCTCTTAAATTCTGACACCAGAAAACAATTCCCTTCATTCGTTTCATTTATTCAGTCCATTGATATTTAAGTTCCTAACGTATGTCATGGGCTGGGATTTAGCTCAGTGGGTAGAGCGCTGCGCTGCAGCCTCTGAGGCCCCTAGTTCAATTCCCAACACCGCAGAGATGGGAGAAGGACCTGGCAATCCACTCCCAAGGCAATCCTGAAGCACTTAGCCATTGAAAACCCTATGAGGGTCGCTATGAGTCAGATACTGACTCGAGGGCACCTAACAACAACAACAATGTATGTCATGCCCTGGGAAATCAAATATTGATAAGACAGTACTTTTAGTGTTAGAGTTTATACTTTTATAGGGCCTATCTTCTCCCATTCCTTACTAGAATTATTCCCATCTATATAATGAAAAACTGTAGCTTTTGCTTTTTGGTTTCTTGTACATATTGTCCATATTTCCTTTTGGAGCTATGCATGATATATAAAAGTAGATTCAGGTTTGAATTCTGCCTTTACTATATATTAACCATGTAATATTGGCTAAATTGCTTAATCTTTTTCGGTCTTAAGAGTTCTTTCATAAAACAGACTTAATACCTACTTTATTGGGTTGAATTGACAAAATTGAGATTCTAAAAATGAAACGAGAGAATGTAAACACATGTATTGCATAAACTTGAACTTAAAGCATTGTATGATGGTGATAATTTATAAAAAGTACTATCCAAGTATTTATTTTTGCAGCCTTTTTGAGATTACTGTAGTTGTCTTTGGGAGCAAAAAATGTATCATAGTGATCCTTATCCATTGCGACTAGTAAATAGCAAAGACTCCTACTTTTTGGAAGGAGAAAACACATGACGCCTACCAGTCTTTGTAAATTAAGGCACTAAAATTGGAAGTCTATGGAGTCCAGGACTCTAGAGTTTATAGGACACAAAACCAGACAGGAAGGAACAAGCTATGAAGAAAGAGAAAGATCTCTAGAGGAGGTTCCCTCTAACCATTGAGGTAAGGAATGCCTGGCTAACCTGAAGAAATTGCACAAAGTTTTGGGAAAGAAACAACTAAAAGGTTAAGAGACAAGATTTTCCAAGTGCATATGAGTTTGGAATATAGATCTTGTCCTGCCTTATTCCTAGGGATATGTTCCAAGACCACCAGTAGAATTCTGAAACTACAGTACCCAACCCTATGTATAATCATTGCAATACTATGACAATGACTCTGATAACAAAAACTACTTAGTGGCCAATGGACAGGTAGTATATACAGAATAGATACACTAGACAAAGGGATAATTGATTGTGGGGTAGGATGGTGCAAGATTTCATCAGGTTACTCAGGATTGTATGTAACTTAAAACTTACAAGTTTGTTTATGGAATTTCCTATGTATTTTTGAACCACATTTGGCTACAGGAACTAAAACCATGGAAAGTGAAACCACAGATGGGGGTACTACTGTATATTGACCTAAATAAAATATATTTTGATTTGTTTCTTCTCTTCTTCAATGTGGCCATTAAAACATCTAAAATTGTATAAATTATAAAAAAAAAAAAAAAGAATTCAACTAATCCAAAAGAAGGCAGAGAAAAACTAGAGGCAAACAGGAAACCAATATTAAATTGATAGATTTAACCATATAAATAATTACACTGCATGTTCAGAGATTGTCAGAACCAATTTAAAAAAGTAAGACATAACTATATGTGGTTCATAATGAATTCACCAGATAGTATGTGGTTCATAATAAATTCACTAGGTAGAATTAAAGTGAATGATGGAAAAAAGATAATGCCATGTAGATAATAGGCACTTGGGAGTCAGTGTGGCTAATGTGCTCTTCAAGATAGTATTATCAGAGAAAAGTGGGGTAGTTCAAGATGGTGCATATATATGTATATATATCTAATATTGTAGCTTTAAAATACATGAAGCAAAATTTTGGTAGTTGAAAATGAACACCCTTTTCTCAGCAGTTGTTAGAATAAAGCATTAAAAAACTAACAAAGACATTGAAGATTTGAAAAAACTGTTATCTTGATTTAATTGATATTGTCTTAATCCAGTCCAGCTGCTGTCAAAATACTTTAAAAATGAGTAGCATA
Source organism: Pedetes capensis (assembly GCA_007922755.1). Lineage (NCBI taxonomy): Eukaryota > Metazoa > Chordata > Mammalia > Rodentia > Pedetidae > Pedetes > Pedetes capensis. The sequence continues at coordinate 23,122 of VMDO01010935.1, forward strand.
TAAACACAAATTTATTTCTTATAGTTATGGAAGCTTGGAACTTTTAAGATCAAGATGCTGGCAGATTGGATGCCTGGATAGGACCTATTTTCTAGTATACGGATGGTGCCTTCCTGGTGTTTTATCATGTGGCTGAAGGGTCCAAGAAATCCTTTAAGCACTTTTTTTAAAAATAAGGGCAGTGATCTCATTTATGAGGATTATGCCTTCATATCTGCCCAAAGGCTCTACTTCACAACATACGAATTTTAGGAGGATATAGACATTCAGACCATAGCAGATATTTATAGAACACTACACCCAGATCTTCATGATGCACATTCTTAAGCACACATGGTATGTTTTTCAAGAAAGGCCATATACTGGAGCATGAAACAAGACTAAATAAATTTAAAAGGATGGAAATAATACAATAATAGTATGTTCTTGAATCATAGTGGAATTAAATTAGAAATCAATATCAATATGATGTCTAAGAAGAAGAGGTTGGGATATTAAACAATACACTTCTAGACACTTTGGGCCAAAGGAGAAACCACATGGGAACTTAGAAGTCATTTTGAAGGATGATCATGTATATATACTAAATCAGAATGTGGATGTATCTTTAATGGGCTTTAAAGACAAATGTGTAACTTTAAATGCTTATATTAGAAAAGAAGGAATATTTTTAAAAAGTCAATGACCTATGGTTCTGAGTTGAGAAAAAGGAAATTAAACACAAGTTAAGAATAAGACAAGGGATAAAGAGCAGAAATCAGTGAAGTAGAAAGTAGAAAGGGGAAAAATGGACCAAACTACACTGAGGCTAACAATTTTCACCTTCAGGTAGTCTCCCACACAGATTTCACCCCTTACTCCAGTGGTTCACACACCCAGTTGGTGAGCCTGTGAAAGAATAGGCACTCTGACAAATTGTTTATTGAACTGCAAAATGGTACAATTGAGAGCATTTGGCAATATCTAGCTAAATTAAATATTCATTTACCCTTCAGTATAGGAAATCGTACTCCTGTGAGTAGTATGTCCCCAAAATAGATTGGCTGTCTAAAGTACAAAATGACATGTGCATAAGGCTGTATTCATTTCAGCACCATTTGTGATAGCAAAAGACTGAAAGAATCCCAATATCAGTGGGGTTTGTATTGAATAAGTAACAAGGTTCATGTACCAAATGATATGGCACATACATATAAATGTAAATAAAGAATATTCCCTATGCCACAATTGCTAATACAATTGTTAAGTAAAAATAAAATACAGCAAAATGGGTAAAGCATGCTACTGTTGGCTAGGTGTCATGGCATGTACCTCTAATTCCAAAGACTCCTGAGGCTGAGGTAATCTGCACAACTAAACGAGACCCTGTTTCAAAATAAAAAATATAAAAGGGGCTAGGAGTACAATTTCAGTGGTAGAGTACTTGCCCAGCAGGCATGAGGCCCTGGGTTCAACCCTATAAAACTGCCAAGAAAAAGAAAGAAGTATACTACTGTTTATCTAAGTATAGATGGTGCCAAAACATGTATGTATATCTTGGAATTAAAAATTTCCATTTTGCTGTTTTAAGAATGTTTCATATGCTTATATATTCATTTGATTATCACCATTTAAGAATGTTTCATATACTTTCATATTCATTTGATTATTGCCATCTTTTGAGTGACCCTCATACTACACATTGCTCCTGTAATTCAATTCAACTTCAAAAAGTAATGCATAGATAATATCTTTTAAAATGTGTATCCTTTTTTTGTGCACATTGGTATATTTGTGTGTTCATGTTATGTACTTTTTTTGAAAAAAATGATGAGTTACTATATGGTACAGGAATAGAGGGAATAGTTAATTTTTTTAATATGTTTTATTTTCTAGATGTAGCTGAAATCATGTAATATTTTACATAATTTGAAAAAAGACTTATCATTTTTAAAAAAGACTAAAAGGAAAATGAAACAGAAAAGTTAGAGTAGCATAACCATAGGGAGGAACTGCTTCTGGTGATTTTATTTTTATTTTATTTTATCTCATTTTAGGTTTTTTGAGACAGTCTCAGTATGTAGCTCAGGCTGGCCAGAACTCACTATGTATCCCAGGCTTTCCTCAAACTCATTATCCTCCTGCATCAGCCTCTTGAGTGCTTGGGTTATAGTCATGCCACACCTGGCTAATAGGAGGTTTAGGCCAACGTTCACTTTTTTGCAACTGTTAAAGCCTTGTTACAGCTACTGTGTCAGTCCATCTAATTGAGTCTTCCTTTTTTTTTTCTGTCAGCTTACCACTTTCCCAAACATGATTTCCTTCTCCAGGGACTGATCTCTTCTGACAACATGTCCAAAATACATAAGATGTAGTCCAACCATCCTTCCTTCCAAGAAGCACTCTGGTTGCACTTCTGGAAGAGATCTTTTGGTTGGTTCTTTTGACAATCCATGGTATATTTAATCTTCATCTCCAGCATCATCATTCAAAAGCATCAATTCTTCTCTCTTCCTTATTCAGCATCTAGCTTTCACAAACATGATGCAACTGAAAATATCATAGGATGAGTCAGGTGCAGCCTCATCTTCAATATGACATCTTTACTTTAAACACTTTAAAGAGCCCATTAGCAAGAACTTTTCCCAACACAATGCTGCTTTTGATTTCTTGACTGCTGCTTTCACAGGTGTTGATTGTAGAACCACATAAAGCAAAATCTTGGACAACCTCAATCTTTGCTCCATTTATCATGAATTTGCTTACTGACCCAGTTGTAAGGATTTTTGTTTTGTTGATAATGAGGCACAATCCATCCAGAAGTCTCTGTTCTTTGATCTTCATCAGTAAATGTTTCAAGTCGTCTTCACTTTCAGCAAGCAGAGTTGTGTCATCTGCATAATGCAGGCTGTTAATGAGTCTTCCTCCAATCATTATGCTACATTCTTCTTCACACAGTCCAGCTTCTCACATTATTTTCTCTATTTTCACTATTTCTAGTATAGATTGAAGTATGGTGAAAGGATGAGTATGGTGAAAGGATACATTCCCTGATCACACCTTTCCTAACATTAAACCAACCAGCGTTTTCTTATTCTGCTCCAATGACTGCCTCCTGGTCCATGTATAGATTTGTTGTGAGTACAGTTAAGTACTGTGGTATTCCCATTCTTAACAATGTTATCCATAATTTGTTGTGATCCACACTGTTCAGTGCCTTTGCAGAGTCAATAAAACATAAATAGACATCTTTCTGGTATTCTCTGCTTTTGACCAATATCCATTTAATATCAACAATGATATCCTTGGATCCATGCCCTCTTTTGAATCTGGCTTGATTTTCTGGCAGTTCTCTGTAAATATACTGTTGCATTCACTTTTCAGTGATCTTCAGCAAAATTTTACTCACGTGGTATTAATGATATTGTTAGATAATATCCACAATCGATTGGATCCCCTTTCTTGGGAATAGGCACAAATGTGGATCTTCTAAGTATGTTGTTGTTAGGTGCTGTCCAATCATGTCCAGTTTATAGCGACTCTCATAGGGTTTTCAGTGGCTGATTGTTTTGGGATTGTCTCTGGAGTGGATTGCCACATCCATCTCCGATTTTTGCAGTGCTGGGGATCGAACTCAGGACCTCAGAAACTGCAGAACGGTGCTCTACCAACTGAGCTAAACTCCAGCCCAATATTCTAAGTATAGTCCTGTAAAATCATTCTTCAACTGAAAATGTAAATTTCTATGAAACTGTCTTGAGATAGTACATATACCAGTCGTTTTTCTTTCCCTCCCTTCCTCTTCCTCTTCCTCTTCCTCTCTTTCTGCCCTGCCCTTCCCTTCTTTTCCCTTCTCTTCCCTCCTCTTCCTTCCCTTTCCCTCTTCTTTCCTCTCTCCTCTCCTCTTTCCTCTTTTTTCTTGACCTAATAGGCTGTGCTCCAGTGCCCCCTTGTGCCTATTGTGAAAAGGTGTCATTAGTTTTTTCTAAAAAGTTGAGCTCTTTACTAAGATTTCCTTGGAAACAGAACAATTTTGAGCTTGTAAATAAGGTTCTTTGTTCTAAACTTCTGGGATGAAAGATTTATCACCTTTTGATATTAGGGCATATATTTCTGTTAATGCTTTCTCTCTTCACTGAATTTGCAATATTACCTATTATGTGTTATCTGATTTGTGTGTATGTGCAGCTGTTTTTAATCTCAGGTTGTCAATATTTTCATAGCTTTTTCTCCATTATCTACCTCTACTGCCACATGTGTCTTTTAAAAACAAAACAAAAAATGAGCCATGCACACACCTGTAACCCCAGTACTCAGAAAGGAGGAGGATTGTGAGTTCAGGGTCAACCTGGGCTACCTTGCAAGACCCTGTTTTGAAAATCCAAATAAGTAAGTAAGTAAGTAAATAAATGAATAAATAAAATGGAGTGCTGAGTGAATATGTCAGAGAACTCACTATCATAGCTCTTTCCGCTCTGTGAAGTAAATGGAATCCTGGGGTCAGCTTGTACCAGGATAATATGGTTAATTGCACTTTTTTTGGCCCGCCAGTAGATTGAGGTACAGCTTACTTTTGTGATCATTAACTCATTCTTCTCTCTTCTGTCTCAAAAGACATGAGAGATGTGTGAGAGAGAGTATGATTCATTCATTTGTATACATGCACTACATAAAAATATATATAATATGCAACATAAAAACATAAATATTGCTTTTGGAAAAAGAGAATGGCATGGTTTATCATGCTTGCTTCTCGTTTTT